>CATKUM010000455.1:0-33359 GCA_949786405.1 Onychomys arenicola
GCACGAAGACGGGTGACATGTGCACGTATGTATTTATGAATCTATCTGTCTAACTACAGATCTCAAGTGGCGCACGCGGATGGCCATCTATAAACAGTTTGAGGTGGTAACAGTGCAGATGACGTTTAACCCCACGTGTCATAGAAAAGCGTCCAACTGTGCAGAGTGCAACACTTTTTGACACTACACGCCACTGACTACGATAGACTTCTTCCCAACATCAACGAGGGCATAGATTTGTGCAATACATTATTCGAACACCTCTGTGCGTTCGTAAGTGGGTGCATAGTGTTAGTCTATGTATGTGTGTGGGATTCACCCGAAGCGTGCTACCCAACTGGACTCCAAAAAGTGAGGAAAGTAGAGAGCGAAGGAGTATGGTAGGCCACGAAACAGAAGTAAGGCAAAGAAAGCCATTACTCAGCAGGAAAGAAACAGCGTCCTATGCTTGCTGCTTCCCTTTATGCCTGTACACATGATAAAGGACAAGTGATTCTGTTTCGCCTGATTGAGAGCGCTAGCGCCTCTTGGTATGAAAGGCCATCTTGGGCGCTGTCGACGCGTGTATGTACCAGTTTTCTAGCCAAAGCCGTGCAAGTTTCTAGGAATGCGGCATCGTGTCCATGATCCGCTTACATGCTACCGCTGCAAAAATCTTTTACGTCTCCAGCAGTGAATCACTGTCTTTCGCAACTGCGACAGCGTGGGTAGCCAGAAATTGAGTGATTTCCTTTTTAAGTTGCAGCAGCTGCACATGCGTCTGCCAACTGCTTAATACGTCAGCGTCGACTTCCGCAGCGATGCGATGCATTTCGTACGTATCTTCGAGCTGCTGAAAAGGGTAGGACGTATATTGTGTAAGAGCGGACAGAATCACTAAGTGTTCATCTAATCACCTTCTCGAGCAGTAGCATGCTCTCCTGCATAGCCTCTCTGTCGGCACGAATCTTCGCCACCGTTTGCGTGTACTCACTTACAAGCCTGAACTGGAGGTTCTTCACAAAGCGGTTGTGGCAGTTTGCAACTCAAAGCAAGTACAGCAGAGGAAACAGAAAGGAAAAAGATTGAGGTGAGATATGAAGTCAACCCAAAGACACACACAGCCGGCAGACGTGCTCGCTCCCGCTCTTTTCACAGCTGTGTGTGAATAAATACACGTGGATAAACATGGACATGGAAGGAAACCCTGGGATGCATATTGCAGTTGAGAAGTCAGTCCACAATACGAGCACCTCCAGGAAATAAACAACACCTTTCGGCAGTACGAAGCATAGCTTACGCGGTTTCTGAAGCTTGCAGCTGCTGAATTTTGTCGGCGCTCTTCGCAGAGTGAAGCTCTGAAGATATCTTTTCGAGGCTGCGCTTTATCGGAGAAAGAAGACTGTGTAGTTCTTGGAGCTCTTCTTTTTCTGACAACTGCCACGAGTCCAAAAGCTCCATAGCAAGGTCCGTTTTTTCCGACACCTTCCGCTTCCGGCATATGCCTACCACTGGAAGTAAAGCAGGAATGTAGGGTGTACGACTACAGAATAATGCTGAAATATATACATAACCACGAACGCGCACATAGTTAGGAGACTGCGCAGACGCTTGTGACGTGCTAACACAAAAGATATTCTTCCTGACATGTGCATTTCTCTACTGATCCAGCTGTGCACGTGTGTGTATGAACTGGCGTCCAAGACACTCGATAGATAGGAGGAAGATGTATCTCAGAATATCTCTACTTGCACGCATAAACGCAAATGTGCCCGCTTGATTCAGCGTACGTGTATATATAAATCTGTATGTTTTATAGGTGAGCTTGCACATCCGGGTTGCAAACTCAGATCTCTTAGAGTATAAACAGACCTCGCTTTCCATGTGCACGAAAATGAGAGGGATCCACGACTCCCCATAAGCCTTCGTGTGTACGTCCGTATGTATGTGCAGCCGCTTGAGAAAGTTTTTGAAAAGTGTGATCATTACATTAGTTTGTGAAGCTCCTTGTGTGTCATCCGCATACATAAAGTGTGTATATACGTGAGACAGATGTACGCTCGCTGAGAAGAGACGTGTGGAGGCTCTCTTTACTCATCCTGGCCGACACTGACGAACGACGTGGACACGCGTAAACTCACCCTCCGTCTGCTCTTCTTTCTCATCGCGGATCTCTTTTCCATTGAGTAACATGCAAGGTTTATACATGTCGTTGTTAGCAAAGCTTTGTTCATTGCATTCAGCATCACTATTGGTCGCAGCGGCTTTACTTCCATGAGGCTCTTTAGCTTTTGAAGCGCCCTGCACTGCGCAAAACTCGGAAAACGTTAAATGTATGGTAGATCTGGACACAGAGCACTCGCCTGAAACGTCGCAGATGAGGCTGGATCGCGGGCTGCTAACTGCATCATGAGCGGTCTTTGAAGGCGAGTGTGGTCCCGCTGTTGTTTTGGCCATCCACCTACTTCCCGCATACACTGAAACTTCATGATTTCTGTAGGGAGTGGAGGTCTATTCATCTATGAAGCAAATGAGGAATTCATATGGTGTCTCAGTCATGCAGCTCCTGACCTTTTGGAACTGCTCTCATCACATGAATCGTTCGCCATCATTGATGTGGCTTTCCACTGCTGACGCCGTCCAGAGGCGAAAAAGACGCGTTCTGTCTGTAAATATGCGTCTGTAGAGAGGCAATATGCAGATAGTCGCTCCCCTTATGATTCAAGTGCTGTTCCGCAACAGCGCCTTACTGTCAGATTTTCAGAAGTTGAAGAGTGGTTTTGTCTAGAACACTGGGCACGCGGTCAGTCAGTATTTTCCACTGTATCCCGTCAGGGAAGAGAGCGCTACCAACGTACTTAGCGTTTCATCAGTTCTCAGGCTCTGTACAGAGAAATGAAAAGCGGGTCTAGTATATTGTTAACTGCTTCTTGCCAAATTACACAAAAAGACGTTAGGAGCCACCGATGTTTGGCATGACTGTAAACGTCCTCCAACGTTGAATGTATATCTTGTAGGAAAACGAGAAGAACCCACGCAGGAGACAAGTGGATTGTTCCACAACGCAGAATTGAGTGGCGCGTGCACGGTACAGTAAAATGCCTCAAAAGTTGTTTATCAGACGACCGTCTAATGCATTGAAACTCTCAAGGGTTGATCCTCATGAGCAGAGTAGCATACGCGGAAACGCGGCCAAAGGAGCTGCGACATTTTCTGAACAGATATCCTAAGGTGACTTCGAGGCGCCTAGAGATCAAGTTCTGAGCATTTCTTTGTGAACAACCTACATGGTGTAGACCGAGTTTCATGCAGGTGTACCTACAGCTCAGTGTCACGAATCGATATACGTCGCCTTCGTTTGGATAAAACCGTAGGCTAGCACACGTAAATATCTGACCACATTAGACGAATACTCAGCTTTCCACGTATGTGCAAAAGGCTGTGGGCGGAAATGTTCTTCAGTGCAACGATTTACCCGGCAAAGGCCAACATTCGAATAACCAGTGCACCTGTACAAGTGATTTTCGCCTGCACCTTTGTTCATCTGGCAGTGTTTACGATACATACAGGGAGAAAGAAGTGTCGCTTATTGCTTGCTTCTACCTTGCTTTTCAAACATATCCTGGGGAGCAGAGCAAAACACTTCGTTTAGTCTCCACATCGTTGCTTCAGGTGTACATTACAAATTCACTGTACACACACCTCACATGCATCCCGGCAAGAGGGATACTGTTTCTGGGGCACTGTAGGGATTGCTGATGCCGTACAGGGTCTCGCTGAAACGTCATGCATCTCAGAGGGTTTACTAGTTGACTGTCGTGACTCGCCTGTAACAAGAGTGTCGTCATGTGAGGGAAAATATAACAATCAGACGTGCAAGTTTACGAACCAAGCGGGCATAAAGGTTCACACCTGTTTGTACGTGCAGGTGCTTGCAAACGAATACACGCGCATGTGCGCTAGACCAACTCTTTAACAAACAGGGGAAGAAGGGGTTGACTGGAGGAAACGCGTTTATAAGCAGACCTGGTTGTTTCATGAACCATATAGATACAGCCACTAGCCCCTGAACACATACAATAATGCAAGCGGTTCGCCTGACGAGCATTGCAGTGGTACAGGGTGTTAAGCGGGCGCACATGGCTATTCTAAAACTGCACACATGAAAAACTTCTGAAGTGAGTACGCGGCCACGTATGTTTTTTAAAGTTACCACTCATCTCGCATATATCCCCACGCACCTTTGCAGAATTGCTTGTCTGCGGCGGCGTTCTGTTTCTGGTGCTGACAGAGCTCAACAACACATGCATGAATTAGTTACCCATTTAGGAAGCCGAAGAAGTGCGCCTGCGCAGATGCTTACCGGACGGCAGCATCAGCGCTCAAATTTTGTGCACACATGTTCCTACGCCTGCTTCGGGGACTCTGCACATATGTAATATGTCGGCGCAAGAAGCAGCAAAGACTCATTTTCTGCTGTTCTGCATATGCGTTTATTTACAGCAAGGAAAAATCTACTTAATGTCAGCGAGGATACTGACGAGCGGCTCTCCCATACGCGTACAGAACTATAGGCGTATAACTGTGTGTAAAGATCAAGTCCAAAGGCTAACTGGGTTGTGGTAAATATGAGACAGACGAAAGACATACACCGTCACTTGCACAAAGGATTTGCATTGCAAGTGTCTAGTGAGCAGAGACGAGCACACACGATGACTCCTAAGTTTTAAGACAGCGCGATAGCTGGCAGCTTCAGCAGAGGTTGTACGCAAAAGCAGCAGTGACAGAAACAACCACAGAAGACAGATCAATGGGATGAACTGGTTCTGCATGTGAATATCATGGCGTTGCAAAACATACCGTTGCTATTGAGCAAAGTGTGCTCGTTCACAGGTAGTTGTGCAGCACATTTGATTTTGACAGAGAGCAGCCACATTACAAAAGCTCAGAGCTTGAACACTGATTTATTTACGGCAGCAGTCGCTCATGCAACGAGCGGGATTCAGCAACCGACAGGAGTCGAACCAGCAAGGTCTCCACGGACAGAGTCATCAAGCGCACCACGTGCGCATTCCGCTGAAATTGTGTTGTATGGAGTGAGTAGGTGGAGATGAATAATGGCCAGTTGATTGACTAAATTAATACACCATACACATGCGTAATGAATGGCATTTTTTGCTTCGTGTGGGGGAACGCAGCGCTGACGGTAACAATTTCTCGTGTGTGGCGATTAATTGAGCAGTTGGCAATCGCAGCACCTTCCGGCTTCTGAAAGTGACAAGTGCGGGATCGCCATCTTCCGTTCGGTAGCTGAGCAAACACCGCGAAAGTACCTGTAGATGCATGTACACGTGCGCAGGCAAAAGGAACCACTGTGGACTTACGATGCCGGATAGACCATTGCAGATAATTCTGGCATTTTGGTTCAGTATCATTAACGCTTCCGTGGATGCGTGCAGATGATGCGCGGGGTCACGAGTCATCCATATACATCTCAGTAACAAGGGCCTCTTATATGAGCCTATATCCCAAAACCACTGGAACTGGAAAAAAGCATATGATCCTGTTGACCTGCGCGCCAGTACTAGCCGCTGGAATCTAGCGCTCACATGTTGGTGTCTCAACCACTTTTTCAGCTACGTACAAGGCGTGCTCATCTTGAGAGTTCCGCATGCGTCCCCTCTTTTCATCTGCGGGCATGTACTCTGCAAGCAGATAAAGTTAGACAGAAAATAAAGTCTCTACAAAGCTCATTTATTCGTCTTCCTCCGCAGCTGGACTGTCTGCGTGCGAGCTACGCAGTCTGCGGGAATGAGGGTCCACGCTGAAGTTCTTATTCAGTGACCTGCAGTTCTGAACCAGAGCCAGTTCCTATAAAACAAACATTAGTAATAGCCATGTTGCTGAACAAGTTTTGTTGTGACGCCTCAAGACGGTAGTGTTTGTTGTAATACGTCCCTCGTACCTTTACCTCTACACAAAAAGACAAAACCCGTTCGGAAACAGGACAGGTGGCAGATGCGCTTATTTTCTTGTAATCCGCTTCTGCGTGCTTGTTTTCAAAAAAGCTCTTCATTACCACCTGTGTGTTCTCTTGCTCACCTTTCTCCTTGTCGCGCAGCATTGCATTTCCCAAAATAATCAGATTCTACCAGTCACCTTTCCGAGGTGCAAGCAAAATTTCTTAGCCATCAACCAGCGAAGACACACACTAGCTTTCTTACATAGGGTGCCGGTATGTATAATTGCGTGAAGGCACTGTCACCTAGACGTGTGCACATGTCAAACGTATTGACAGCGTCCAACTTATTACCTATTCTTTTCGTTGCATCGTCCCTAGGATGGATGATTCAACCATTTATGTTTTGTGTGGTGCCGCTTTCATTGAAAAACCACTCTCAGACGAAAAGAGCGTGTGAACGACATGATGACATTTTTGCTCTAGCTTATTCGACTGCACGACACCTGCGTAGAACTTTAGCAGTCCAGTAAGGACCTCCTGTGCACTTACAAGGAAACGAGTACCGACCAAAAAAGCTAGCAATACACGAGCAAGTCCAACACCCGCACCCGCCGGACACGTCCTGTCAGCTGCGCCTGCTCACTTGACGTGATGAGAGGAGCACATAAGCCACAGCATTCACATGTATAAGAAAGCGCAGCGACCTCAGCTGCAGACACAGGAGTAGCAGAGCTGCTGCCAACAGCGCAACAATAGCTGCAGCATGGACTGCAGCGCTTTGTATTTCACGTGCCCACCTCCACTTGTATCATACCAGTATCAGACCAAAACACACTGACCATGCTGCCCAGTAGTAACCGTATCAGCACCACCACTTCCGCTGCAAGTCAGCACCACGGCGCTGGCCACCGCAGCAGTTTTCCAACCGTTACGATTGATTTCATTCATTGAGAGCATTAAAACAACCACGGCAAGCGGTAGCATCAGTTAATATCGGACAAGCATTCGCTACACTAAACGGCGACCGTAGCAACTCCATGGCGGAAGTACAGTTTGTGAGACGGCTAGCATTAAACAAGTCCGGCCCACTTGTTTTCTTCAACTCGAGCAGCTGCTGCAAGAACTTGCTCTAGACTGATGACATTCCGACGCAGTAGGTCTATCACATCCTCCCGTTTCAACGTTCTTCTGCGGCAATAATTCCCCGCCCCTTCTTTTTCAGTCTCTTGCGCTTCTTTTGCCATCGTCGCGATCTGTGAGTCGGACCAATACATTTTTTCTCTCCCTTCCTCAATGCTACTAGCTTCTCGATGCTGCTGCAGCATCAATTCCGCCGCCAGCAAGTCACTGAAGGCTTCCCACGCTGTCTCTCCCCCTGCAGCCCTGTCAGCATCAATCTGTAGCCTGTCTGGTCCTGCTGCAACAGTCCCTGCGACCAACGCTACTTTGCGTTCTGTAGCTGCCTCTGCTGCTGCTCCTGTGCTTACTGTCCCTCTTCTGTGTTCAGCAGGAACTGCTTCTGCTGTTATGATTTTATCTCTGTCGATAAAACCTCCACCGGACGTGCTGTCTGGAGGCTCCAGAAACGCAGAAGTCTGCTGCTGAGCTGCGTCTTCTAATGCACCTGCTTTATACTCGGAAGAAACACGTGACTCGCATAGCAGCATCTTCTCGACCGCTGAAATTACGATTTCCCACAGAGCTTCTACTGCCTTCGCTGCTCCTGTCACTGATGCTTCGTCTCTGACTGTAGCACTTGAGGTAGATACTCGTACGGCTTTCTCTTCTGTCGGTGTAGCAGGGGTCTCTGCGTGCTGCTGCTGTTGCAGGTCTACATAAGACAGTCGTTCCTCTAAAGGTTGCTGAAGAGGCCCTCCCCTATACGTCTCAGTACTGCTTCCTCCCTTCGTAGCAACCCCGCCTGCGGCAGCCTCATATTGCTGCTGCTGTTGTCCCTGGTGCATAGGCTGTTGCCGTGGTAGCTCTCGCAGCTCACACGGTAGATGCAGCTCCCAGCAGCTATATGCCGGCAGATATGCATTGTCGCGTCGTGGAAATATATGGCTGATGGGATCGAGTTTATTCCTCTGTGCGCCAGGTCCGCCTGCTTCTGTGCTGCTGCTGCAGCAGCTTCCTCGTGCTGCTGCTAGACCTTCTGCGTCTGCCGCAGCTGTGCTGCAGCTGGAGGGACTAAACGAAGAGGATGCGTTCTCGAGGACTGCAGCGTGGTATGGAAACCCACGCACAACAAGCCATGGTCCTAAATCTCGAATCAGATATACAAGCAACGCCTGACAGCAAGAGCAACAGCAATCTCCACCAACAGACTGCACTAGCGCTATCACTCGAAGAGAATGAACGGCGATGATAATGCACACTCCTCACCATGCTCCCAACAGCAGCGGCACAAGCCCCCTCACGAGATCAGTAGAACCACACAACAGAATATCAAACGACGCCAAAGCCAGCAACAACAAGATGGGGAATAGGGCATCTTATCACCAGGAAAAAGACAACCCTGCTCACGTCCTGGACGCCTGCAGTACGGGTGAGGCAGCTATGAAACAATATGAACACAAGTACATTAGCAAACCGTCATTACGCGCCCACACATCCCCAAGACATCCATATACATAAATACATATATAGATATATACATATTTTTATCCACATACGAGGAACTTACATGTCATACATATAATATATATATATATATATATATATATATATATATATATATATATATATCTGAATACGTGACCTCTGGAAATGCAGTTCGGCGAAAAATGGGGCTCGTACGTTCACAAGAAAGCCTGTTCATAACGGAAAGTGAAGCTGACAGCAGAGTAGCCAAAACAAGTTCAAGATCCGCCATCATATGCAATCTGGCAACACATATCCTTGCGAGAGTCATGCGCGCGTGTGTCGCTGCTTGCGAAGAAACATCTCTGTGGCTGCTGTTTGTCCCTTCGCAGCTGCGAGGACTAGCTGCAAAAGAGTTACACATGTCTTTGACTCGTATGGACTACCCTACCCGGCTTTCTCTGGATATACACCTTTCACGACGCAAACATATCTCTACACTCAGAGAGAGCGTTTGATAGAGACTGGTGTACGTGGACACAAGCGCACATGCATTTCAAGTCCATGTATTTGTCATCTCAAGGACAACTAATATTACGCCTATGTACATACAAGATACGCAAGTGAACCCGTACGATACTGCAAAGAAGTGGACGCGGTTGAACAGAGAAAAAGACAGTCCAATGGGAATCAGGTCTGACCTTTCTGTAGAGAGGACCGAGGAAAGCTGCGGCGGCTTTCTTGTTGGTGTGCAGCAGACTGCGTTGCTGCTGCCTCGAATGCATTTGTGGGGTACCAGCAGCAGCGGTCCGTGACGACCTCACACAGAGACTTTCCACTTCCAACAGAGGAAAGCCAAGACTTGCAGCCAGCACCGCTAGCTCATGTACGTTGGTCGAGCGAGGAAGAAAGAGACAAACATTGCGCGAGATCCTAAGATCAAAGAACGCATTCAGCAGCAAACACATCTCCTTTTCGCATCAGAAGACTTTAGAGATACATCGGGACTCTGTCAAAATCGAGAGACACGTCGTAGGAAGAACCGTGTGCTGCGCTTATTCGAATGCAAATATGTGCATGCATCTTCCTCCTTCTCTCTCTTTCTGGGAGAGTCTTCACCATCTAGAAACGTGTCACGTATACACCGACGTACATACATTCAAGGATGACGAAGAAGCCTTGGAAGCATTAGCATAGGAAAACAACAGGCACCTTGGTTTCCAGCTGCTGCGGGAGTCACCCCAGAGAATCACGTAGTGACAGCAACAACAGCAGCACAAAAGAAAGGAGCAACAGCGGAAGAGAACCGAGTGATACTCATTTGTGTAAGTGTCAAGGTCGTCTAAGGCAGAGAAAGATCCTCTCCAACCTCGTCGTTTCCTTGTAGAGCAGCTTCTTCTCCCACATGAAGACAGCAGCAACAGCACAACCTCATAAGTGGAGAACATCTCTCACGTACAAAGCCTGTTCACTTACCTGGCAGCTGCTTTCACAAGCGAAGGAATGGACGAAGGCAGTTCCATAAAATCTTCTGTGGAGGCTGCTGTACATGCTGATAGAACTTTCTCTTCTGCGGCAGCAGAACATGCTACTTCAGCTGCTGCTCTTCCACTGTCACTGCGTGCCGTTCTTTTATATCCTGCCACTCCCCGGGTATTTGAATTGCTTTCTTCTGCTGCTGCTGCGGTTATTACCGTGTCTTTCATTGTTACACCTGCGAGACCTTCTGCGCTTGAACCCTGCAACAACGCATTTGCTGCTGTTCCCCATACCTGCAGCTGTTGCTGCTGCATCTCGTCGCCGCGGGCTGCCGAGGTCTGCAGATGCAATTGAATACAGCTCCTCCTCCGGCGACCGCCGTCCAGTGTAGCTTGGCCCCCCCCAAGGAGGAGACATGAATGCCCATGCAACGTCAGCAACTAACATTTCCTCTTTGGTGAAGCGTCCGTGGGGCTGCGTGCTGCTGCACTGCACCCAGTGACCCGTGGCATCAACAGCAGCAACACTAGGCGAAGGAGGAGCAGCAGTTGCCGTCCTTAGGGTTAGGGACGATGCATTGCTTCCTGCTTCCTCTGCTGCTGCTGCAGCCTCTGTTTCGCTTGCCTCACATTCAGTTCGACCTGCAGCTGCTCTTGACAGAAGTGACCTTCCAGCTATCCGAGGAAGATGCCTCTCTGGTGTTTCCACATGCGTCCTCACCCTGACAACAGATGCGCCATTTACTGCTGATGCCGGTGCTTCCTGAGCTGTACAGACACATGCTGCATCATGTGGTACTGCTGCTGCTTCGTCTTCTCGGATGACTTCTCGGTTCTTCCTGCGCAGGCGACACTCCCAGCAAGTCACAGACGAAAACTCTTTGCAGCACCAGCATCGAACGTGCTTCTCTGACAATGATGGGAGCCTGACGTTTCCAATGTTTCCGTTGAAGGACTCGTTGCTTCTTTCTTCTTCATCTGGTGGTCTCCCTTTGCAATGAACGCTCATCTGTTTGTTCCTCCCACCGATCGTGCAAACCTGCATTGAAATCTGTTTCATCCTTCGTCTCCGCTTCCTCTTCTTTCTTCTTCTGCATCGGCTGCTGCTGCTGTCGTCCAGGCTGTTGCTGTCGCCGCTTGTCGCGCCGTTCGCGCTTCTGCTTTTGCTGCCGCTGCTGCTGCTGCTGCTCATCCCTCTGACCTTCCTGCTGCAGACCTGTCTTCTGCGGCTGGGGAGGAAGACCCGAGTCGCTTGTCTCCGCCTGACACGCTCTGCCTGGTGCTGGCGTAAACAGTGCTGCTGCTTCTGCTGCTCCGCTACAACCCTCCACGGCTGCAGGAATGACACTTTCAGCTCCGTCTGCTGCTGCTTCTAGGGGGTTCCCATCCTCTCTTCTCCTTGCACCATCTGCACCTACCCCTGCTGCACTCCTCTCTCCTGCTCTCAACGCCATCGGAGTGCCTCCTGCGGCTCCTGCCACTCTGGCTGCTGCACTTCCTGCCGCTGCTGCTGCTGCTGCTGCTGTCACGCTTCTTTGACGATCTACGAGAACTGAGTATCGGGCAGCCTTGCGCTTTTGTAGCCACTGCTGCAGCGTATCCAGATACAGGTAGACCTTGTCCCTGAAGTTATAGATGGAAGAGTTATGGCTGCAGAGAGCTATTTTCAGAAAGTCGCAGTCGACGCCAATGCATGCATCAAACGAAGAAGCAAATTGAATGACATTTCCCCCCACCCCACAGCAGCAGTCCATCGCCACTAGCGGAGAAGAAGTTGCACGAGGAGAAACAGTAACAGCAGATGCAAGAGCAGCAGCAACAGAGCTCTCGTCTGCAACACCTGCCGAAGCAGCGGCAGAAAACGGCGGGGACAAGGCAAGGAGATCTGGAGGAGCAGGAGGTGCAGTAGCATCATCAGCAGCAGTAGAAGCAGCAGCAAGTAGGGCTTCAGCAGCAGCTAATGGGGCAGGAGGCGCAGCAGCAGCATATCCGAGAGAAACGAAGGCAGGTGAGGAAGAAGAGTGGTGACCAGCACCCCCAGCAGAAAAGAAAGTCAAGAGCTCTGCTGTTCTTTCACCCACTTCACCCCCTTCCCTTCTGCCGCCTGCATGCGAAGAACGACTCTTTGAAACGCACCATGGATGTCTCTTGCTGTTGCTCCCCTGGCTGTTCATCCTTCCCCGATGCTGCCCTTCTTGCTGCTGTGACCAGTCTGCTGCTACGCTCCCCACAGACTTTGTGACAGCCACAGGAACAGCACTTGCATTCTTAGCGTCTTGCCGCAAATTGCTTCCAGAGCTGTTGTTCGCGCTGTCGCGGGCGTCGACTGCTTCCGCTGCTCCATCTTATCCGGTTCAACTTTGCTGCCGGTTGAATCTTCTTCGCTGCTGTCCCTCCTCTTGGTAGAGCTGCTGCTGGGCGACGTTCCACTGCTGCTGCGTGTATGGCTGTTGCTGTCATTCGTAATAGTAGCAGGACTGCTGCCGCATGGCTCCGCGGAGTTGCTCATCCTGACGCTGTTGCCGATCGTGCTGCTATTGCTGGTCGTGCCGCTATTGTCGGTCATGGTGCTGTTGCCGGTCGTGCTGCTGCTGCATGTCTGCTTCCAGCTGCTGCTGTTGCTCGACGGGGATGAATCCCCGCTGACACCCGGCACGCGACTCCTGCTGAAGGCACTGCCACCGACTCTCTGGCTTCCGCTCTTGCTGCTGCAGCAGCTGCTGTTCTCTGCCCGACTGCCGCTGCTTGCTGCTTCAGCAGCGTAGCTTCTCTGCCTTGTGCTGCTGCTGTGGATCCCACGATGCACCTCCTGCTGCTCGGCGCATGCAGCAGCAAACGCGGAGACTTCGCGAAGGACCTGTGCGGTGTATCGGGCAACAGACTCCTCTGTCACTTCGAACCATCCAGCATCATCCAGCAGCACGCCTTCTGCATATCTATGGAATCTTGCTGTAGGTGTCCGATAGTAGCTAGACTCTGTCGTATTCCCTATAGCGTCATAATGCCCTGCTGTTGCGAATGTTGACAATGGAAGCCGCCGGGCTATCTCCGCTGCATCTTCCAGCCAATTCAACTCTTCTCTACCACCAGTACGGTTGTTTCGTTTTTCTGCTGCTGCTGCTGCTGTTGTTGCTTGTTCGCCTATGGTTTTATTTACTTGAAGAGCTTCACTGCCTTTCCCGGGAGTACCGTCTTCTTCCTTCTTGTTGCTGCTGCCTCCTCCTGCTGCCACAGCAGCACACTCTTGCTGCTTCTGGTGGAGGTACTGCTGGTACCGCATGTACGCGTCAGCCACACTCCCACATCCGCAGCTCATCCTGCTGCTGCAGTGCATCTCCGAGCGACAGCTGCTGCCTCTCGGTGCACTTTCGTTCCCCTTAGACGACCAAGCAGCCGTTCCAGGTCCTGCGCAATGCTGCTTTCCTTCTGCTGTGCAGCAGTTCCAACTCGTTGCGGCAGCAGCAGCCTCGCATTTGCTGAACCGTCCGGCTTTGATGGGAACAAACATTTCTTCTGCGTCTCCTCCTGCATGCACTTCGCTGCTCCATCCCAAGTCACGCTGCGTGAGACGGATGTGCCGCTCCGGTCCTCCCTGCTGCTGCAAACGGTGACCCTGCTGCTGCTGCTGCCGCATGTACTGTGTGGAGTGCCCATGCTGCTGCTGTCGTTGCTGCTGCCGCGTGTAGTATGGCTGCTGCAGCAACCCGGCACTACCAGTAATGCCGGAGCTCCTTGGAAAATCTGTGCTGCTGTTGTCGGCCCCGCTTGCTGGTGGCGCGTAGACGCAGGCTGCAGCAGCAGGAGAGGCATTCTTTCGTCTGGAAGAAGCAGACTTGAAGCTCGCAGGCAGCCCCAGCCACTTCATCTGCAGCTCTTCATCCCCCACATCCGCAGCAACGATGATCGAGTCTTCTTGTTGAACTCTTGCTATTTCGAAATCCTGTTCCTCTCTCCGCTGCAAACCCTCTGGCGCAACAATCTGCTGCTGCTGGTCTTGAAATACATGCTGCTGTTGCTGCCGCTGTCGGGGGGGGTGTACATCATGAGAGGGCTCGTCGTTCTGGAACTGCGGCTGCCGAGGGGATGCCTTCATTTTCCCCTTTTCCACCCGCGAACGTAGATGCACCTGCTGCGGCTGCTGTGTCTCGTGCTGCTGCTCCACTCCATCTTCCCTTGCAGCAAAGCTCTGCTTGCTGCCTCCCGCGCTGGATCGCGAAGCAGATGCAGTAGCAGCAGTAGCAGAAGGTTCGTCTACGGCATGGGGGTCGTGAGCAGGGACGATGCTGCTTGGCTGGAGGTATTGTGGGGAGCATCCTGGGAGCTGAAAGCCGGTGGCAGCCAGCCATGCAGGACCCCTCGCCTCCTCTGCGAAAGCAGCAGTAGCAAGAGCACACCCTTCACGGGACATACGTCTCACACCGTACAGCAGCAGCTGCTCCTGCGACGGCTGCGTAGATTTGTTGGGCTGCTGTCGCTGGATGCGCTTGTCTCTTGAATCCTCCTGGGGCACAGCTTGCTGCTGCTCTTCTTGCATCGAATAATACAGCTGCTGCGGTTGCGAGGCTCTGTCCGTATCTCTCCTCAGCAGCTGCTCTTGCTGGTGCGCCTGCTGTCGCTGATGTCGTGATCCTTGTTCCTGCCCAAGTCGCTGCCGCTGCTGCAGCTGCCGCCGTTCCTGCTGCCTCACGATAGGCGAGCCGTAAGACCCCTGCTGGGGCAGCTGGGGTTCCAGCTGCCAGTGCTGTTGTTTTTCCTGGTCGGTCTGCTCTTTTGCATGCCCCTGTATGTGCTGCTGGTGCAGAAAATGCCCCTGCTGTTGTTGACGCCCTTCTTGCTGGTAAAGAGGCTGCTGCTGCTGTCGACGACCTTGCTGCTGCTGTGTGTACTCCTGGGGCTGCTGTTGTGGATCTCGGTGCTGCTGGCGGGCCTCGCCCTGCCCCTTCTGCTGCAGCAGCAACTGCGATGACTCGTGAAGCTCTCCTGCCTGCTGCACCCTTGTTGCAGCAGCACCGGCGAGCAGCCGACTAGAGGAGGCGTCTGGACGCATCAGAATCTTCGGCATAGGCGGCAGCTTGGTGCGTAGCTGCATCGTGTTCAGCTGCTGTTCCAGCACCTGCAGCGCGTCGTCTAAATCATCCTCAGTCTCCACGGCATCTCCTGCTGCTGCCGCTGCTGCTAAAGAAGCCGCCGCTGAAGAACTGAGGGCGAAGCTGTCCTGCCGAACGTGTGGGGTGTCCAAAACTCCGGCGCCAGCAGCAGAACTGACCACCTGTGTCTGACGAAAGCAGCTTGCTGCACCGTCAGTTCCTCGGGAAGACGGTCCCCCCGGAGGTGAGCAGGCTTCCACAGCTGTTGGTGAGATGGCTTTCGCGTTGTCACCTGTCCTATCTGCACGGAGTTGCAGCTGTTGCTGCACTTGTTGCAGTTGCTGCACTTGCTGTTGTTGCTGCACATGCTGCTGTTGCTGCACTTGCTGCTGTTGCTGCTGCAGCTGGTGCAGCTGCTGTAGCTGGGGTACCCGCTGTTGCTGGTGAGGCAGCCGTTGTGGGAGCTGGTCTACATGCGGAGTGCAGGCATCTTGTGCGTGAGCCGCGGGGAGCTCTGCAGGGAGATCGTGAAGCCGTTGCTGCTGCTGCTCTGTTGCCGGGGCTCTTTCCTGCTGCTGCGAGTGCGAAGGCGGAGGTTGCCCTCTTGCGCGTTGCTCCTGCAGGTTGTATTGAGAGTGCTGAAGACAGTGGTATTGCTGCTGCTCGTGCTGCGAAGAGTGTTTCTGTTGATAAAAGAAATGCTGCTGCTGTGGGTGCGCATGCTGGTGAGGCGACTGCTGCTGCTGTTTGTAGCAGTGGTGCAGTCGCGGGTACTGGACCTGCTGTCCCCTCTCCGCGTTGTGATAAAGCTGCTGATACGGCTGCTGCTGGTGGTGGTATTGCTGCTGCTGGTACTGCAGGTGCTCCTGCTGTCTGAAATGCTGCTGCCCCCCGCTGTGCAATTCCTGTTGGTCTCGCTGTTGCTGCGGTACTGGCAGAGGGGAATCAGATGCATGCAGCACGGCATGCAGTGCAGCAGGAAGCCTCTGCTTCACGCGTGAGGCCAGCAGCAGCAAGGCCGCTGGGCACAGAGAGTCGAGCTGCTGCATGATAATCCCTAATGGAAACGAACGGCTTGTGGAGAAGGCAGGAAGCGCAGCAGAGGGCCGCAACGTCCCTCGATGAGACACCGTAATTCTGCTGAGCCCGCCACTGGAAGAAGTAGCAGCCAGCTGCCGCAGAGCTGGCTCGGGAGAAACAACAGCTTGCTGAAAAGCGTCTTCTCCCTGAGCAGTAGCAGCAGCGGCGCTGGCAACAGCAGGACATCCATCAGCAGGAAAGACGACTGTGTGACTCGAGGCAGGACTCGAAGGGCAGCCAGCAGTAGCCTGGCTTCTCCAGGGCTGCTTCTGTGGGGAAGTATTGGAGACGGAGTTTCGGCTGCTGGTGCTGTAGGGGGCCTGCATGCGTGTGGTGGCATCGTGATACAGCGTCCAGCGGTTCAAAACAACTATGCTGCTGCAGTGCAGCAATGAAGTCGAGCGCTTTTGCCTCGCAGCCGAAGCAGCAGCAACGTGCAACGATGAAGAATGGCTGCCTTCCAAGCCCAAATGTTCACGCTGCTCTCTACATACCACGCGCTGCGTTTGCTGCGGTGGGAGCTGCTGCTTTTGAGAAGACGTGAGTGTGTTCTGAAGGGCAGCAGCAGGAACGCTCGGAGCAAATCTTGCGCTGCTGCCGTATAGCAGCCGGTGCAGTTCGTCAGTGTAGGCGTAGATTGTCAGAAGACATGCAGCAGGGAGAACAGCAGCTCCTGCTGAAGCCCCGGAAGCGAGCGGAGACGACCAGTCCACGCCTGCAGCGCCGTCCTTCCCAACCTTGACTTCTTCGAAGACACGAGAAGCAGCAGCAGCACCTCGCGAAGTCGCAGCAGCAGCAGCAGCACCTTCAAATGTGGCTGCGGCAGCCACACCTGCAGCAGCCGTACCTGCAACAGCAGCAACAGAATATGGAGAAGCAGCACCGACAGCACAGGGAGAGCCAGCAGCAGTAGGGGAATGAGGGAAAGCAGCAGCTGCTGTCCCGGTCAAACTAGCTGCAGCAGCAGGGACTAGGTCAACGAGATCGCCGTAAGCAGCAGCAGCAGGAGGGGACTGAACAGGTGCGGTGCTATTCGACAACAAACCCTTGCTTTCACGGGCATGCAGCAGCTGTGCTGCTCCTCTTGCTGCCTCTGCTGTTGCTTTCTCTCTTGTTTCTTCTACTGCTGTGCCTGACCCTGCGTCCAGAGGACCGGAGGAGGGGCTCTCGAGAGAGACGGAGACGTACGCCATCTGTGCCTACCGACTCCAAATTTTCCGATACAAAACAGTGACCTGCCACTACCATGGCCTATTCAGTTTCTTCTTCTCTTCACTCACAGCAGCTGCAGCAAATCTCACGCCGAGGCTGTGGCTGCCTAGGAACATGAATCACAACAGAAACTACGTGGTCACATGTTGACGTCGCTATGATGCAGTAATGCCCGATTGCTGCTCCTGCTGCATCCCGCTGCAGCGCATACCCCCAGCCTCTCCCCCTCCTTCTCTTCCTGATCTGATTTCTCCTGTGTCCGCGGAAGCACTGAGCGTCGAAGAGGTGCTGCGGAGGACCTTTCTGCTGCTGCTGGACACGCTCGTGCTGCCGTCGCTGGAAGCTGCTGACGCTGTAGAAAGGTAAAACAGTGCTGACGCAGCTGCTGCTGCTGCTTGGTCAGAAGGCAGTTGCATGAAATGTCACTAGCGAATAGAGGAGGCACTGGTGTTGCTGTTGCTGTTCAGATTCACGGCTCCACTGTGTCTAGCAGCAGATGTGAGAAGGGACGAGAAGCTCCTGCAGCGGCGTAGGAGCAGAGAAGCAACGGGACGCACACTACCAGCAGCAGCAGCAGCGTGGAAGGCTAATGCAGTGGCTGCAGCACCAGTCGCGCATAGCGACTCACCAAGTAGGAAGGCAGAAGTGCCAAGGCGAGGTACATAAAAATTTATTTTTTTAACCATGCAAAAAAGGCACGTGGACGCTGGATGTGACGTTTATGTACAGCGGGAGGAGTTTTCTCCGTGTGTACCAAGTGGAAAGGGAATGCAATAGCAACTGGCAATCCTGGGATACGTTAAATAACAAGTGAATAAGCGGGTGAAGAGGGGAAACACAGTCATTCTTCTGAGTCCTCACATGCCTCTACTACAAGTACGATAGGCTTCCCCATGTATGTGCGTCTACTGACGACGGTGCGCTTACAGTGAGAGGGCAGGCAGGAGGAATAATAGTGCGGAAAAGCACATGCGGATGCGAAAAAATGTCTATTTAGAAGAAGTGAAGAAGGGGATAAATACGCGTCGGAGAGCAAGGTGTTACATTGAACGTAGCTCCACGACGCCGCCTGTGCATACGGACGCCGTAGCCGCTGATAATCAGAAAGACACGGCAAAATCTTCGCGTGCAGGTCTCTTAAGACAAAAAGAGATGTCGCAGGGGGTTGCTGTAGGACGTTGTAGAGAAAGAAGACGTCTACAAGCGAAGTGTCAACGGCACTCCCGATGAAAAATTTATAAGTTCGTCGAAAAAAAGGAAAAACGGCTGTCCCCCAACTGAAGAGGTAGAGAGTCCTACGTGGTGAACACACGCCACCGGGAAACCAGATAATCAGTGACGCAGACGCAGAGAGAGAGAGGACAAGAGGGATAGAGGAATGGAAAAACAACAGTGCTGAAAAAGGCCTCCGCCCGTCAACGGTAAAATGTTCATTTGTTGTCTGGCAGCTGGAGAAGCACAAGAAAGAAGCCGCAGCGCAGTAACAGAAAGCACATGGCGAACCGCAGTAGCGGGACGAGGGAGGTGCGGTGTACTAGAACTGGTGCACGGTAGTGCCACGAGGGGCGACGCGCCTGGAGCAGCCGACAAGGGACAAAAAAAACGATAAAATGACCTTAGACAGAGCAGGAGTTATAGGGCAGCTCGCAACAGAGTCGATCACCGTCTTCAAGAACCTAGTACATTTCAATGCTAAAGCAAGGCGCAAAAAGGTATAAAATAAGGCATTTAAGCAGTGATAAGGTAGGCATGCATCAGCGAAGAGGTACGGAGACCCGCAGCTCATCGTCTTTATCGCGGTGAGGATCGACAATACATAGAAAACGACTATCTGTCTGAAAGAAACTTCTTTGAAGCATGCTGCCCGGAGAGCCTGCGATAGCGTAGTTAAGAGGATGACACGTTGACACAACTGTGAGTTTTCTGTATATAAACTGTCATGTGTAAGGATGACTTAAGAGTACCTAGCCCGCCATCTGCTAAGATACGCTGTGGACGCCGTTTTGTGTAAGTTACATAGTTCAAATGGCAAAGTTCTGAAGTCCGTAGAAGATGCGATCAAATTTGCACTGACAAGCCTTTCTTCGTACAACGCGGTGTGGAGTCGCTCAAGGTCGTCAAAACAGTATGACGGCGTTGCAACATTTGGGAGGAGGGATATGACCTAACTAGCAGCAAAGGTCTTTCCAGTTCATAAATACGATACGAGCAGAGAGTAGCGCACATGAGTGGTTCGTATTGCCTCTTCACTGCGCCAATTGCTTTTTAACGGGAGTTCTTTTTGTTTGAAGGAACAGGATTAAACACTGCGCACGACAGGACACGAAAATTAAACGACGTTCGTAGAGACTCGGAACGGTCCGAATGCACAAGCACAAACCTATTTATTAGTGCCAGCACTGACTCAGTTCCTTCTGGAATATCTATACACCACTCGTGCACTCACACGCGAGAATGCCGGCGAACTACCGCGGGCGATGATAGACATAAACACAGAAGTAGCAACAAGTATACAAGTACAATTCGTGGACGCATATGTAGAGAGCGACTGCGTCCGGGGAGATTAGTGTATCAACACGTGCGTGCAATTCTGTATGTCGCGTATACTACTTTGAAGAAAGTCTCGCCCAAGGGTATACCTTGAATTTCATTGAAGCTGGCGACTACAGAAAGGGCATATACTAGACACCTTCGATACTCCGAGCTTCGATGGTTCAACGTCTACTTAATAGGGGGCTAAAGAAGTATCGTGGAACACCTTCAGTTGTTGGTGGCCGCGGTAGTGTTCCCTAAGCTTCTCGCGCGCTGTACGCCAGGCACTTCGGTGCCCGCTTTCTTAGACACTTACGATGCGTCAGTGTACTCACTCTTCCAGGTTCTTATGGCATGTCCACTAAATTAGTCAAACAGACGTGTCATTCAAGTTCTGTATCTCTCTTCTGCGCCCACACGGATCTCAACGCACATCCGTCATCTATCCCGTATTCTTATATAAATGTTGTCGTCGCAACTCTGCGCCTTCGCCTTGTACGAGAGCTCTCTTCTGGTGGTCTTGTGATAGTGTATGTAAATACATCATGCACCTAGGCTTGGCTTGCTATCCTGTCTCCAAGTCCGTACTTCTCCGACGCGAAGGGCGACTGCATAGGAGTGAAATCCCCTCCTCGAATACACGTGTCGACATCTCCTTCGTGTGCTTATCAGTGTATCTTCATGTTTACTACGTCATCCACTTTAAACAACTGCTTCATGCGTCATAGGTTTCACTGTGATGACTAACCTATATTTTCCCTGCTGTATTGATCCGTTCCGGGAAATTTTACTGCTGTGTGACGCCACGTCGCTCGCAAGGCAGCTTCATGTCTCAAAGTGCATAAGAGCTGAGCGCAAGGTGCGTTCGCTTGTGGACGAGATAAAGGCTCATCAGCTTCAGCAAAGGTGACTACTTCGTCAACACCTCGACTACACGGCAATTCTTCTTGAAGGCTTCTATACGTTAGCTTTTGTTGTGTAAGAAACATTCTCCGTCAACAACCACTTAATGCCTCATTCATTAACAACTGCGTCCCAGCCTTTCCAGTCCGCGTTCGACGACCCTCCCAATTTGTCACCTCTGAAAAACTTTTAGCGTCAAACTTGGTTGGTCCGAGTTCACTTTTCACATGACGACACTAGGCCTTGCGCCAATTCGAAGCGCATGTAGTATGTGTCAGACTAGTTGCATCGCTGTGTCAGCGCCCCGCTGTCTTACTCTACCGAACACATCTTAAGCAGCCTTCACTTTCGATCTAGCATCAGAACAAATACACCTTCTCTTTCACTTCTCTACATTAGGTTCTTTTCTCTTTTTTTTGAATACCTGATACCTTTCAGCATCAATCCTCTTAGATCAATTATTATTTCTGGCCATAGTCAGTCGTGTAACTGTGTACACGTCTTAAATGACAGATGTCGCCTGAGGGTGTTTCATCTCCAGAAAATGCCCCGTGCAGGCCCAAGGCATTTCACAGTCGAAGACAATTCATTACCGGTTTCCACAAAATATGGACGGCAGACAGTGCCCGCAAGAGCACTCAGCTCTTCAGATCCCTATGCCACACTTTCGCAATTCGTGCACCTGCTGTAACCGTTAATCTGGGGAGCTATCTGTGACGATCTTCGAGGAGAGAGCAGATAACTGCGTACACTACATGGTGCGCGGCACACGTCTGCGTTCTCGTTTCTTGTATTATTTGTATCCAACCAACAATATTTCGTACAAGCTTGTTGGAGCTTAGTTGCTGCAGCACTCAACAGCGTGGTGAATGTGGGACGCGTCCCCGCGCTGCACGTTTGCGCCGTGCATACGTGACCAACTTACGTAGATACGGATTGTAGTTGATCCTAGATTTTATTTTAGAATGTTATGTGGAAGTCAGGAAGCCGCTTTTTCGACGTTGCAAATCTGGGCTGCTACTGGCTGGAACGCGTGGCAGGTAATTGGCAGCATCCTCTCCGAGTTCAATCATTTATATCTCCACAGTTCAACATCAGTATCCCGCAGGATAAAGTCATATTAGAAGCAGCATGTCTTATAGTCAGGCAGCGGAAGCAACAAAGAAAGCCTCGCTCCTAGCTGCTCTGAAAGCACGTCTCGCTCCTAGCTGCTCTTTACTAGCCGGGAGGACAGGGCACGCAGTTATCAATATCAGTCGCGCACGCAAAGAAATATGTGTCTACTCGATGCCGCTGGCGTTCTAAAATGATGTCGGTGCACGTGCGTCTACAAACCAGTGCTTCCTAAAGAATTGGACCAGAGTTGAAGCAGTTTTAGAGTACGCAGTACCATATCCCAAACTGGAAGCTGCTGGACGTCAAATTGGAGACTACTTTTGTATGCTCTAGTCATCCTAGTTCCCTGGCCTTGGTCAATGTCTCCGGATTGTCTCTTGAACAAGTGATTTACTAGATGGGTGATGCACTTCTGAGGAGACGAACCACCAGAAGGAAGAACTGGAATACTCTGTACCCGCGGTGCGCCCGCACAGCTGCTCGTCTACCATCCAGGAGATACAACTGAGGACATATGCACGGAAAATTGTCACGCGCGGCAGACCGTAGAGTTTATACTGATGTATGTGCACTGCAAGGCTGTTTTCTAGCGTGTGCGCTGGTGTTTACAAAGCACAGGCCAAAATCCTGGTAAAACGTCCACTACAACCGACACATGAAATTGATTCTCTCGCTCGTTGAATGAACGACACATTGTCAAGACAATCCGCGAAAATGGCCCGACTTTTCTGCCACACAGTGAAAGAATCAAGACCAGTTGACGCATAGAGCATCAACAGAATAAAGATTTTCAGCAGAGCAGTGGTTGGGGAGCACTTCTATGGTGAACGCTGTCACCAGATTAGAATAACACTGCGACTTAGCAGGTAGACGTTCACAAGTGATCGCATACACGTACGTGTACGTGTGTATATACAGATTTCTGGGCGCACTTCCCTGCTGTATGTGTATAGGTGTGTGCGATAGTACACATTTCTGTATACCTACGGAAAATGCTCAAGCGGTTTTACTAGCCAGAAGCATCTTTACGACTAGAACGAAGAACTCCCAAGACAAAAGTAGCTCCGATTAGCTGACATGTTGTTGCCGAGGAACTTGCGTGCTGTGAGGCACCGTCTGCATTGGTGTTTGCGTGGAAAGATTAAAGTCGTCTCGGGAGGATTTCAGAGTCAAAATAACACTGGGTGCATTTATTTCCAGGCACGTCCAGGTAACGGCAACGAAGTGATCTGCAGCAGCGTCTCGGTGCTAGCTTTGACTAACCTGCGTACGTTCGAACGTTACGGCGCCGGATAATTCGTGCTAACAACGGCTCGCGAGAGAGCCGAAATATATTCCCTTTTTTTCATCTTGTTTGCCTCGCCAGCTACAAAGACAGGAGTGCAAGAAAATGCAGAGGTAGCAGCCACGCAGGTGAGCCATAAAGGAAGCACAAATGAAAAGTCTGTGGCTTAACGAAAGCTTGTTGAAGACGATGTTGAGGTGTGTTGGGGCCGCAGATTTTCCGCCGATACAGTTTCGGCTTACCAGCTGCTCTGCGTGACAAGTTGTTTCGGACACCACTTTTATTGTCCTTTCCTGTCGATGCAGCTTCATTGTCAAACATTTTTGGTGGTGCGGTCAGACTTCCCGCGATGCAGCTGAGACGCGTTCCAAAGGATTACTGGGTAGGTGTTGTATTATGTAAACGAAAGAAGCTGGTGAGAAGGTAGAGAGTCACACCTTCTGTGTTTGAGGCGACGATTGGTGCTTTCTCGTACTCCACGTGCTGTTTGGGCAGAAGGAATATCGCACTGCTCACTGAGCGCATTTTCGTGACATGCACCGCAGGATAAGACCTGCTTCGCTAATATGAACCTTACGAATATATTTATTGTTCTCACAAACCTATGCGCAAAACGTGGCATCTCTTTGCTCACAACAGGCGTTACGGTGCACTAGTAGGACCTGATGACGGAGCGATGCTGCCAGAAGCACCGTCACACCGTTGTTTGAATCTCTGTTTACAGTATCCGAACGCACGGAACGGGTGCATAGTTGTGGCTATCTCCGTCCTACACATAATTCGTACACTTTTCCACGGCAGTGAGATCCGACTCAGGACCTCTGTCTATATTTAGCCGTTCCTTGCTTTTCACACGAGCGAGTCCTACCCGTACTACATTTACCTCAGTGTATGTGTCAATGATCCTGCTTTGAAGCCTAGTCAAGGCGCAAGATACTGGAGGCTGCAACGCGCACATTTTATCCTTAGCGTAGACAGTTGCGCAACTACGATCACGGTGCTACTTATTAATGCCGGCATTACACAGGTTCTTTGTCACACTTACATGCGGACTTCCACCTGGTACCCCGTCTTGCAGGAAATCTCTTGCGAATGTCCACTGCAATGGATTCCGCCTGCCGTTTGGCCTCTTCAAACCCGAACTTGTTGACTGAAAAGCAACGCGAGTATTCCTTGCCTGCCGGGACAAATAGGAGGACGCAGTGAAATGTTTGGAAAGAGCTGCTATATTTACATTGACAGGTTGTTTTTAAAGTGTATTCAGAGTCAAACTTAAGGGTGAAAGATGCCAGAAAGTGGGGTAGACGTATGTGGGACAGTACGTCCAGGCTCACAGCAAGTATCTGTCATGTTCGCGTTGGGTAGCACAGTGTTGCAGAAACACGTTGTAAACAAGCGCAAGCGGGTTGTGGTATATGCTTAAAAGCATTTAGACAGTACTGGTTTCTCGAATGGAATCCTAATATTTACAGTTTCAGACTTTTACTCAGGGGAGCCCTGCACACTAACCATTTTCATGGTCTTTCCACCTGAAACGCCACCCGCAGTGGGGTGCCGACCTGTAGCTCACGCCTGGCACGTCCGACATGTACTTGCCGTTCCCCTCCTCTACGGTTGTGCTCATAGTATCAGCAGAATCTGCATCCCCTGCACCGTCCTCTAGATTGACAGGCAAATTACTCCACTGTCCGCTTGTCTCTTCCTCTGGTCTGTGTCTTCCGTTAAAACCAATCCTTTTTCCGTAGGAGCTGCACGCGCCACCTGCTGGATCGTCAAAGCCCTCTAGAAAGAACTGTTGAAGAAACAACTCCAAAGCCGAATGACTCCCTGCAGCTTTCTCCGTACTTACACCGCTCTCTGTCAGCTGCGATTGAGACACTGCCGTGTCTTCGTGTGAATGAGCTTTTATAGGAAGGAAGCATCTGTTACTGGTTGCCTTGCTTGAACATATGTTCCTATCGTCTTCAGCTATCAGCTTCTCCGGAGAACAGGCAGAATCTAAGGTGCTGCCCCCCCTCCCGTTACTTCCCACATAGGGACTGTTACTGCTTAAGGTGTTGATGTTCCGGCTAGTACTAGCGTTTTCGACGACGTGACTGGATCGACGGGTTGCGTTACAGTTGCTGTGATTCTCTGCGTCCCCCTTATTGTCTTCTCCAACTCCACTATTTGCATTTCCGTAAGCTATAGAAAGGAGTTGCATCAATACCGCATTCTCGATGAGACTTCTTTCCCCGTGGGCTTCATTCTGCCAAACATGTAAGCCATCGAAACGTGATTCGCAGTCAACGCATTGGCCATCGCTTTTGGTGAAAGCTGCTGTATCCACACTATTCAGGGGCCTGTCACCCACATATTCGTGTTCGTTTACAGTAGCGCCAGGGGGGGCACTTACTAGCTTTGGTTCTGGAGCTCTACGGTGTTTGCCTCCCTGCGCGTCCTCCAGGCAGCACATACGAAAGTCTGCATCTTCTGCTCTCTTATAAGCATGGCCTGTATCTTTACTGGTTGCGTCTGCCTCTTTCTCAGTTCGATGAGCACGTAGTAAGGAAAGGGCTGGTACGTACGCCCCTAGTGGTATGCCTTGAGCAGTCAAGCAAGACGAAGAACTGAGTGTTTCTCGCGGGGATATCCGCCTGCTGTTTGAAAACCTATCCGGGCTGTCATTTCCGCTGCGATACTCGTCGAGTTGACTGAGGTAGCACAAACCCTCTAAACGTTTTTTCTTCAAAGCATGACACTGAAGCTGTTCTCTCCTACCGTTTTTTCGAGAGAGCAGCGCCATCTTCAATTCGTCCAAAAACGGATACGGGCTCCGCGAGCGGTCATCGTGTCTCCGTGAGTCAGCGTCTGTCTCGATGACCTCACAGTCATATTCTGTAGTATTGACCCAGAAGGTGCTGTCTACCCTTTTGTTCATCTCATCGGCATCGACCGCACAACTTGATTTCAACTCTGAAGAGGCATCCTGCACGGCGTGCTGCGCGTTTTCAATACAGTGTTTTTGTAAGGCATCACACGTATGTGTTTGCAGAGCGGCTCCCTCTGACTCGCCCGCCGCACACCACTGACCAACTGAACTGCTCGTGTAGCTCGACAGATGACACCGTGCAGCTCGGTGAGGTTGATCCAGTTTGTCTGGGTTTAGCCCAAGCGGATCCCCGCCCTCGCGCCGTCGGTCTGAAATATGCTCCTTCTCAAGCGTCTCTTTCTTTCCCTGACGGCTCTTCGGCGAAGCCCGTTCTCTGCAGTTGCATTCACGATTTTTCAGTTGATATGCTTCTTGCCCTTGAACATCATTCTTGTGTGTGTCGAATGTCAAATTCTCACCCGCGTCCTCGTTGTGCGGAAGCACTGCGAAACCAGATATCGCAGATGAAGTGGACGAGTTGGTGTTACAGTATTCACGACTGCATGGGGGTGAAATAGAAGATCCGCGGCTTTCCGCTTGCAACAGCGTGATATCGCGATGAGAACCTACAACTCGGAAGTCTTCGAAGGGAGGTTCCGTTTTTGCACTTCCATCCTCACAAACGGTGCGTGCCAACTTTTTCTCTCGAAAATCGCCCTCCTCTCCTGCGTGTTCGGCCGTCCTTTTGTTCGGCTTTGAGTTGGCTTCCGTATCTCCGGATTCCGATGCCTCGACCGTATTTGGTGCAGCGTCGCTGCTTTGCCAAACGAGGTGCATAGCGCAGTACGGCTCAAACCCTGCTGCTGCTGCACGTGGTCCACTACCGAGGGGCGGATGTAGCCGAGATGCTTGTCGATCACTGAAAATTTCCTTCCTCTCTCCTTGTCGTTCTGTTTTGGGGTATCCTTCCTGTTTCGTACTCGAGCCATCCTCTTTATCTCCATCGTGTACAGTTCTTGTCGCTCCCGTGTCTGCCTCTTGGATTCGTGTGTTCCTCACAACTGTACTGGACACAGTGGGAGAGTTAAAGCTTAAAAGCGGAAAACAGGTTGGGTCACGTGCTCTTGCCTCGAGACTTAGTGGCTGTGCTACCGGAAGTTTTCTGCCTTCCTTCGTCTGCTCAACTGCATATAAAACGTCATTGTACTGGGGTGCTTTGTTGCCACACGGCAGTGCGCAGCATTGTAGGTAGGTTTGGGACCCCAGCTGCGCGGCGCGTGATGGTGCCCGTGATCCGTCTTCTGCTGTAGTCCCCGAATCATTGCGCACGAAGACTCGTGGCTGCTTCCTCAGTGTAGATGAAATTTCTGGACTGGGTATCTGTTGAATATGGGCAGTTAACAGGCATCCTTGTCCTCTATCTAGAACGACTGAAGTGCCCTCCGGTGTCTCTGGCTCTATTCTTTTCTTAAAATTTAGAGCTCCAGATGGGCTGTTACTTCCCGTACAAGTTGGGCCGTCCGTACTATGAACATCCGGTATCTGATGCGGATCAGTATACTGACTCTGTTGAACGTCAGGGTTGCGCAGCTCCCACTCTAGTGTCTGCTGCCTTACTTGACCTTGTGGGAAGAGACGGAAAAGCAGTTGCAGAGCGAGGGTTGCTGACGTTGTCGATTCCCATAGGCGGGATGAATCGCTCGCAGTTGCTGACCAGTCTTCGGATTGAGTGCCTGAGTTCTGTGGCCGTGTCATATGAGAGAGTACTTGTCTCTTTGCGGAGGGTAGTAGAAACTTTGGTCCTTGGTCACGACGAGGGAAATGATGCGGACGACTGGAGCGATTGAACTTCCCACTCGGCGTACAAGCATCTATTCTAATGTGAGACGATGCTACAGGTGAGCATTCACAACTTTCGGACGAGGACATTCTTTCGGCCCTGTCGAAAATCAAAGACACGGTTGCTTCAGCGACTGATCCGCCATCAGCGGCACCAGGTGTAGAGGTTTCCTTCAAGTGGGGAGGGAGCTGGTTTGTTTCCGGTGGTTGACTTTCTGCGTTGAAGAGAGTTTTTTTGGACAGCTGTTGAGAAGGGATACCAAGAAGTTTAGCTACTGCCTTTGCAGCTCGCGCTGCTTCATGTGTAGCAACCGCAGCCTCTTGGGAAGCCCGTGCCGCAAAACGCTCAGCTCGTTCAGTAGCCAACCCAGAGGCTGCTATGCCATCTACAATACGCAGGAGATCCTCAGGAGCAAGTGTGAGCCGCGGTCGCACAGCAGATCCAGAGTGGATTGCAGCAGGAGACAAATGGGGAGCGCAGCGCGACGACGACAACGAGCGCCGAATGCGCCTTCCAATAGTTGAAACTGCCGTAGTATCAAGTGGGTTTTGCCGGTCAGAATTACACCGGAGTAGATCTTGTTCATATTCGTTCTGGAGGAAGTTACGGGATAGCATCTCTAAAGTAGAGACGTTGCTCCGGTTCGCGTTTACGGCATCTGGAAGCTCACGCGAATTACCAGGCATACGAGAAGAAGTGTAGTCAGAATGATGAGCTTGTTCCACAAATGAGTCACTCTCAGCTCTGTGCGCTGGGGCCTCAAAGAATGTCTGCTGCTCAACCACAAGGGTCGTCTTCGTTGCCTGCTGCCGCATTCTAGCGGCGGCGAAAGAGTTAGTGGAGGTCATACCTGCGGGGGGGACGGCTTCGAGTATTGCTTGTTCTTCGGTATCACGCATACATGTGTACGAAAGGACAGAGAGTTCAGCGTAGCAGATGTCATTACAGAAAGACTCTTGATTTGTGGAAAATGTATGAGAAACAAGGAACGGCTCTATAGGGTCCCTTGCAACCTAACTGCCTTGTAAAACACCATAACACCATTCACCCACTTTCTCCGTTCTCGTCACTACTTTCGTTGAATTGTCGTGTGATCACTTGCGAATATCTTTCAGTAAATCTCTCTCACAGCGTACAGTAGCGTAGCACCTTGCGAAATAGCCGTGCTTTCTTTCCTTTCTTATCTCTTTCTGTGAACAATGCAAATGAGCCTCCCACGACTCGGTGGACGCGTCGAAAAAAGTAGACGACCACTTCTGCGAGTCTGGGTACAGCAAAGTGGACTGAATTAGAGAGGCAACTGTAGAAGGTGGACAAGACTTCGCCTCAAGTAGTGTGTGATTTGACGTTTCCAAAACTTGAGACACCTCTCCAGTAGGGGATGCAGACTGTGTGTGCGTCCTCCCTGAAATGAAAGGGATCACAGGTTCTTCATGTCGCAGCTACTGCTTGTCTGCAGCTGTGTCGCCTAGGCTTCCGTCGGAGGCGACAGTCGATATTGGCACGCAAGCGAAACAAATATGGTGAGAAGCGTCTACGTAAGAGGAGTCCGATGGTGAGACAGGAAATGAAGCACGGCTCTCAACTTAGCAACTCCCTGTTTCTGACTCCTTCGGCAGGGACAACGAAGCTATACAGTCACAGCAGGGAGCTGCTTGCTCTGCGGCTTTCGCACCACATGGAGAGAGAGGTCGAAAATAGCGATGAGAAGGCGGGAAAAGAGAATAGCTGGTGGCGTCCTCGCAACGAGGGAGAGGTACGCACAGCGCCGATCGAAAAGGAATAAGTGAGCAGTCGCTCACAAAAGGAGCCGCCTCGGAGTGTTGCGGTGGGTTTGCAGGCCTACGTGAAACATCTACATCTTGTTGACAAAGATGGCTGCTTCCCAGTCGGCCTGTAATGTAGGTTCGTGCTGTTTGGGGTTGCGGCCGAGGTGAGACGAGAATAGTTTAGAAGCCCTCCACTTAGCGTCTTCTCTTTTATAGAAGCGCACTCAATCCCATTGTACCGCGGAGGGAAACTTCCGCCCGCCTCTCTCGTCATAAGGTGAACAAGTGGGATAGCCACGACAGAGACTGAAAAGCGCAAAGCAGCTGGTGGCGCTTCTTCAACGACCCCACGTGTACGCTGTATAACCGATGAACGCTGAAAGTGAAATACTGGTTCGCCTCAAGCGGACCACGACAAAGCAACAAAACAACACGCCAACCATACATGAGAGACGAACGACTGTGAAATCCGATAAAATTGTACGAAATGTATCATCTCCTCGTCACAACTGTGGACTCCCGTGCGGTAGTAGTGGATCACGAAAAGCTACTTAGCTGAAGGACGTCGTCACCTCGACAGGAAATTCTTGCATATCCCTCCGAAGCCTAAATGAACATCGCCTGCTTTGTATAGATGTGCACCGTATTATCAGAAGGCTGGCTTTGCGCTGGTTCCTAATACACTTCCTCTTTAGATGTGCTCGAGCCTTAGGAGCTAGTTCTTATGAAGCGAGGACGTCATCAAGCCGGATACGGTACCGACCGCCTCTGACGTTACTGCAGATACGTGCACGCGGAATCAACTCTTCGAGCTACAACTGGTTACAAGTCTTTAGGAACACTCCTGTTGGGCTGCGTATGAGGAGACGGGGGTGAAATCCACGTACAGAATATTGACGGGCATGTGATAGCACGTGTAGTTGTAAAACTTATGCGAGGTTCTGCCTCGAAACCTGATAAAAAAACCAGGTGATAATGGACCTCCCGAGTTTGCTGTAAGTCCAGACAGCACCTGTGCACGGAATGGGACTCCGCTGCCGCTATTACGTACGTGCATAGAGTAGAATAAAAAGCGGTACGTCACTACATCCTGCAAGTTGCTGAACCTCGAGAACGACCTACGTGCAAGCCCTTGTAGGTCTCCATAGTATCTGTTTTTCAGTGAACAACACCACGTGCGTTACTGGGTACTTAATATGCTGACGCTAGAGGAGATACGCACCAGACTCTTCGTTGATCCAAGCAACACACGTGGGTAACAGCGTTGTCCCACTCCTAAACGTTCCGTACTGTATATTGGAAAGAGTGCTGTCAAAGACGCGGTCACTGCCTGAGCTGGTCTTTGCATGACAGCGAGCACCGTAGGACGAGACTGCGAACCCGCCACGCTCAAGCGCCAAATGCACCTCATCTTGTCAGAAGCAGCTGAGGGCCTGTTGTTCGCTTTGCCGCGGGCGTGTAATTCGAGTAATCGTGAGTGCAGACCCTCTCAGTTGCTGCTTCTCACCGATATCTCGAACTCCTCCACGACAAGAGAGATCTAGTTATGCAGACGTGCAAACAAAAAAGAGCATCTTGATTGAACCCAACAACGAATATGAAATCGGCATTTGTTTGTCTGTTGTTGCATATAATGCAGTAGAAGCATTTTTTGGGTTACTTTAGAAATACCGTCACCGCCAGCTCGTCGAACCCACAAGTCCATTTGAGAGACATGGCAGGTTAAGGGTCTACTGTGGGTGAGGGAAGATTCAAGCTGCAAGATATGCGAAAAGAAGGTGTTTGAATTTTACTTAGTCAAGTTTCAAAGAATAGCCGTTCACAGCACCACGAAAGGACGGGCCATAAGACATATCAACGCATGAGAATTGAACTGGCCGATACGAAGGAAGTGGGTTGCGGTTTGAGAACGGAGGCGCTTCAGAGGTCCGTGATGTTCCCTGCGAGGGTTGTTCGTGAAAAAGGTGTATTCGTGCCCTTGCACATCTAGAATCCCGTGGCATCGGCTCCTCGTTGGAGCTTGTAGCTTTGGCGAGGCAGAGCTAAGCAGAAGGAGAAACAAGGATGTCTGCTTTGTGCTGCCAGGAACGCGCTTCTTTAGACACCGTTACTGCTCTGACAGGTAATTTGTCCTCTAAAGTAGCTGATCATTAACAGAATTTGCAGAAAGAAGTTGTATACGTCTTCATGCCCACGGCTCTTACCCCACGTGCTTCATATATGGTAGTGCAACTGAAGACGTCTGGGGCACGCATGAGGCGCTGCTGTTTCTTACCCGTACCGTAAGATGCGACGCGAGCCCCTTACCTCCGTAGTTCTCAGCCAATGCTGCGTCTCCCGCGTTACGAGCGTATTACAAGAGCAAAAGTTCGTGCTCGCTCTACAGTCATTCTCAGAGGCAAAGATACTGGATGTATCCTCCCGTTCACTCCTGATGATGTCTCCATAGTTGTATGGTCTTGCTGTGATCCCCTCTGTCCTAGCGTGAGTGGTTCATGCGGGGGGGCACACTCTCAGGCTCTGAAAAAGCTGGGACACTCCTCAATTCCACCAGTCAACACTGTGTCACCGCATTTGCCTAGAATTTCCCGTAAACATACGCGTGTCTTGTCAAGTACAAGGAAAAACCATTGCAGAAGTCGTTAACTTTTCCTAATTGGTATACGCGATACGCTACCCTCCCGCAAGTGTATGCAGCTCGCACAAGGACCTTCAACGGTTTCTTCTACTTAACCCTGACACCCGCTCCTCAGTAATGCTCACCAGAGCTACACAGGAATAGAAAGGCTACACAAAGGCTTGCCGGGCCGCGGTACTTCCTGAAATTCGTACCATAACTACACCCCACACACCAGTCAAAAGAAGCAAGTCCCAGCCCGTAGTCAGGTCGTACTGCGGACACGACGTGAGCACACGAGTAGGAAGAACACGGTCACCCTCACGATGCATACAGGGATGCAGTGTTGCCCTTGTTGAATCTTAGGACAGGGTTATCGCAGTGTGTTACCGGATCAGACGTCGTGAAGAAGGATTCCTTTGCCGGTGTGGTGCTTGTCCACTGCGCACTGGATGTAAAGTTCTACTTGACTCTGTCATCACTATTCTTTGTCTGTCGCTTGTACAACGTGCGTGGTCTTGGACACATCTCCGTCTTCAAACCTGAGCACGTGATCCGACTCAATGTTCTCTCCCTACCTCCATTCCTTCATCATGCCCACATCCTTCTCTGAGGATGTTGCTTCCTCAAGATTCAAATGTAACCTTGTTCCTGCAGCAGCTCCACCGTCTCACACGCTGGAAGCTTAACTGTACACTCCTATGGCTGGCTAAAAAATCCGCGGTTCCTCCCCTACGCGTGTTCAGTGCCTGCTCGCTCGAATACCCGATGAAACTATTTGATGTAAACTGCGGCGAACTCCTCCCTTCAAGAGCCTCGAAGCTGTCGGCGACGATTTGCGTGAATTTCTAAGCAAGTGCGACGGCACGGCCTTGTGCCGCCTCTCCAGCAAGTTGTTTCCGTTTTCCTTTGTCGATTGATAGGTGGCAGCACTGACCAAAAGTCAGACGGCACTACACCCACTATCGACTATTTCTGTCGCAGAGGACGTGAGGATTCCGAGAGACTTTTTAATGATATGTTCTGTAGAAATGCAACCACTGCATCGATAGCCAAATGCAACGG
>CATKUM010000456.1:0-33358 GCA_949786405.1 Onychomys arenicola
TATTATAAGTGGAAAGGGATATGTTTTTTTTCGAGAAGCAGCAGAAGCAGCAGCAGAAGTTGCGGAAGGAGAGAGAAAGAGGGAGCTGATATTGTTGCGTTGTTGCTGCTTTTTGCGACGCTGAGTGTGCAGGTGAAGAGGGAGGGTGGAGGAAATGACGGAAGCAGTGGTTTTGCTGCAGCAGCAGCAAGACGCGCTGAAGCCGCTGCTGCTGCCTGCTGCTCCTCTCCCCCTGAGGGACATGAAGACCTGTTTCAGCAGGCATTCGAACCCGATATCTATGGAAATGCGATCACAATTATTCGCCGCGTGTGGAAGAAGCGCCTCCGGCCTCGCGTCTTAGGCGTGAGTCGCAGGTAGCAGCAGCAGCAACAGCAGCAGCAACAGCAGCAGCAGCAACAGCAGCAGCAACAGCAGCAGCAACAGCAGCAGCAGCAACAGCAGCAGCAACTACAGGAGTAGTAGTGGTAACTCCAGGAGGTTGGGATGAGGCGTGGAGAAGGTGAAGAAGAGGCAGGTGACTTGAGTCAACAAGAACAGCAGCAGCAGCATGGGGAGGAGACAGAAGAGCTCTGGGCCACAGAGCGATCAGAGTTTCTACTTGCAGCAGGCGGTGTTACTCCTTTCTGCAGTTCTTTTTTCCGAGGTGGAGGCAGAGCGCATGTTGTCAAAAGGGAGGAAATCCAGCGCTTGCTGCGTTTCTTCAACATCGACTTCACCAATCCAGTTGCCTTCCTCAGCCAAGAGGAAAGCAAGTCGTTGCTTGTTTCTGCAGAGATGAGGACCTCTATCGTTTCTTTGCGGACGTCACAGGTAAGGCATAACGTTTGGCAGCAACTGGATCATGATCATGTCTTCGCTTCATCATCCGGTCTCCTGCTGCTCCCCCTATTTCTGCTCTGCAAAATAGTCTTCCCTTGCTTTCCTTGGGGGGAAGACGACCTTGTCTGCTGTGTCCCTTTATTACACTTTTCCCTGCTGTCGCTGCTGCTGTTATTGCTGCTGCGACTGCTGCGACTGCTGCTGCTGCAGTTGCTGGTGCAGGTGCTGCTGCAGTTGCTGCTGCGGTTGCTTCTGCTTCTGCTGCAGTTGCTGCTGCTTCCGCTGCAGTTGCTGCTGTTGTATCAATCATTGTTGGAGACTGTTGCGTGTCAGGTCTTGGGAGAGCGAAAGAAGAACTGGAGCAGCTGAAAGTACGCCTGCAGCAGGCGGAAGCTGAGCTGCAGCGCAGTAATGAGGTGCTGCAGCCCCTCCAGGAATCGCAGAGGAAGTGGACAGCAGCAAAGCAGGAACTCCAGGATATCGCTGAGAAAGAAGAGACTGCAGCAGCGTTATTACGTGTGGAGCTACCGCTGCTGAAGCTGCGAGAGAAGCAGCAGCTGCTGCAGCAGCGCGAGGAGCACCAGCAGCAACTCCGGACTGAGCTGGAGGAACTGCAGCAGAAGGAACGATCCACGCAGCAGCGTCTCGTAGATCTCACCCCAGGCACAGGCAGCAGAAGCAGCAGCTCTACCGTGGAAGAGTCGGACTTGCGGAAGCAGGAGGCCGCCCTTGAGAAGCAACAGCAAGACATCAAGCAGCAACTGCGTCAACAGACACAGACGCTGCGGACGCTGGAATATGAAATCTCTGCAGCAGAAGGAAAGAAAAAACACCTGCGAGACGTACTCGAAGCTTTGCAAAAAAGACTGGAGACAGCAGAACAGGTAACACGACGACGCTCCTGCTGCTGCTCTGCTCTGCTGCTGTTATTCTGCTTTACTGCTGCTGCTGCTGCTGCTTCTGCCGCTCCTCTACTCTGCTGCTGAGACTACCAGTCGCTCCCTCTCTGTTGGTGATGCTGCTGCTATGCTGCTGTCCCGCGGTGCTGCTGGTTTGCTGCTCTGATGTGCCGCTGCTCTGATGTGTTTTTTGCTCCTAATCTAACTGTGCTTCTGCCGAACTCTCCTGCTACTGCTGGAATGTGCTGCTGCTTCTGCTGGAATGTGCTGCTGCTGCTGCTATACTTTGCTGATGCTGCTGTTCCGTGCTGCTGCTGCTGCTGAATTGTGTTACTGCTGCTTTAGTGTGTTGCTGCTGCTGCTGTTGTATTATGCTGGTACTGATGTGACTGCAAGCGCTGTTCATTGGTGTCTCTGGGTATCTACGCAGAAAGAGGCGGAGCGAGCACGACGTGCTGCAGCAGCAGCAGATGCTGCTAATGCTGCAGCCTCAGCAGCAGCAGGAAATGAAACGCGTTTGCGAGAGCTGCAGCGTCAGGAGCTCCTTGTGGACCAGCGCCGGCAGCAGCAGAAGCGTGCTGCTCAAGCGCGTAGAGACAACGCAATGCGTAAGCTCCGAATACCTGCTGCTGTGTCTCTTCCACTCCTCCTGGATTGATGCCTTTTCCGCTGCTTCTGCTGGTGCTGCTGCTGGTGCTACTGCAATTGCTGCTGCGTCTGCTGTTGTTGGAAAGCCTTTCACCTCGGCTGCTGGTGCTGCTGCTGCGGATCGTTAGCTGTCCATGATGAGTGTGCGGTCATCTGATTCTGCAGTTTCATGCATGTGTTTGCTGCTGCTGCTGCTGACGCACGCTGCTGGGAGGATCTGCTGCTGCTCTTCTTCCTCGCTGTTCTCCTTTCATCCGGCATCTGAAGCGGGTATCCCTACGCCCCTTGTCCTTCTGCTGATACTACTGCTGCTGCTGCTGCTGCGTGTCCAGCTGATGCTGCCGCTTGTTCGGCTGCTGCTGTGTGGGGGTCTTGCTGCTGTGTGAGGTGTCGCTGCTGCTGCTGCTGTATGAGGTCTCGCTGCTGCTGCTGTGTGGGGTTTTTGCTGCTGCTAGGCGTTTGTCGTTTTCTTTCTTGGCCCTACGACTGTTTTGGCAGCGTCTTTTGAGAAGGTGTGTGTTGTTGCTGTTGCTGTTGCTTCTGCTGCTGCTCAGTGTTGGAGAAGGTTCAAGAGGAGCTGCAGCAGGCAGTTGCACAACAAGAAGAGAGAGAGATTTTGCTGCTGCGGAGCGAGAACCGCTGCGCAGCTGCTGCTGACGCTTTGCGCGAGGCGGAGGAGCATCAACTGCTGCAGCAGCAAGCGTCGCGCTGCAGCGCTTGAGCAGCACCGGGCCTACGTAGCTCGACGCCGGCTGGAGCGAACGAAGCAGCAGCAGCAGCAGAAGCAGAAGCAGAAGCAGCAGCAGCAGCGCCAAGAAGAAGAAGAAGCACAGCAGGAACAACAGGAGAAGAAGAGAGAGAACGAATCGCGTTTGTTTGGGTTGTTTTGCAGCCCTCTGCGAAGTCATTTATATTTTCCTTTTGGCATCTTGGGAGGAGGAGGAGGAGCAGCAGCAGCAGGAGGATATCACCGACGACGAGGTACTACTCTGGGATGTGTAACTGCAGCATCAGCAGCAGGAGGAGGATGGGATGAAGAGCGAGAGTCTTCTGGGTGTGTATTGGAGGCGTTTCATCGGGATTTTGCTGCGATGAAAAGAAGAGGAGAATTGCATGCACAGCCTCTTGGGCCTATCGGCGAGTTTCTTTTTGTCTTACCGGACCAGTGTGCTGCTGCTGGCGCTCCTCCTGCTGCAGTTGCTGCTGTCGTTGAGACGCATCTGCGGCCTCTTCTCGGAGCCTGGATTGTCTCTTCGAAGCGCGATCAGAGTGTGCTGCTGCGCTACTTCACTAGCTGCTGCAGCAGGCCTGCTCGACGTCGCTTCCTCAGACCTCCCAAGCTCATTTACAGCGATCAGCGTGCACCAGCGTATGCTGATGCTCTCCTGCGCCGCGGTTCTGGCAACGTCTTCACCATATACAAGGCTCTCTGCGAGCCTGTTGCTTCCCTTCCCTCCAAAAATTTAACGAAAGAAACTGGGAACACCAGTTCATCATGCGCCAACGAAGACTCTCGCCTTGGGGAACCTTTTGCTGCGAGACGTGCTGCTGCTGTTGTAGTGGGGTCTGCTTCTGCTGCTGTGGGGTGTCAGCCTGCCGGTAGATGTTTTGCTGCAGCAGATGTGACGTCGCCCTCGCCTTCGGTATGGAACCCCTGGGGAGGGGGCAGCAGCAACAGCAACAGCAACAGCAGCAGCAACAGCAGCAGCAACAGCAACAGCAGCAGCAACAGCAACAGCAGCAGCAACAGCCACAGCAGCAGCAGCAGAGAGGAGGCGACGCTGCCCCACCAGGTGCTGCGGGTATTAGTGGATTCGAGCCACATTGAAGCAACAGCACTGGTGGGGTCCCATGCAGAGCTGGTGTCTCTGCTGCTGCAGCAGCAGGAAGACAATGAAAGAGGAGAGAGGAGAGAAAGAAGAGACGGAAGAACAGCAGGCGACAGCAGCAGTGAGAGCGCTGCTGCTGCTGTGGGGCAAGCACAGCGCAGGCAACGGGAGAGAAAACAGGCAATTTACTGCAGCAGAACGTCAGTTCATTCGCTGCGGCTACGAGTGGAATACAGGCAGGCTCATTAAACGATCGCATGCAGGTGCTGAGTCGCTGCCAGGGCCGTCTCTGCTGCGAGAACAGCAGCGTGGGGTGCGTTATTTGAATGCCCGAGTCATTCGCTGTGCTGCTGCTGCTGCAACAACAGACTCAGGAGAAGCCAAGACGATTCATGCTGCTGCTGGTGCTGCTGCTGCAGCAGCAGCTGCAGCTGCACAGCAGAGACAGCATGAACAGGAAGAACGACTTCTCGCAGAAGAAGAAACAGCGCTACTGCAGGAAGATGCTGCTGCTGCTCGTCGGGACGCCCAAGTCGTTCAAGAATGCCGACAGCAGCTACAAGACGCACAGGCAGCACTACAGCGCCTTCTCAAGCAGCAGCAGCAGAAGCAGCAGCAAGAAGAAGAAGAAGAAGACAGGACAGGCGTTGATGGCGATGACAAGGAGCAGCAAAAGAAGAAGATGAGAAAAGCTTCACTGGAGCAGCTCAGAAACAAACGCAAAGTATGTGGTCTTCACCTCTTTTCCTCAGCAGAACCCGGCCAGTGTATAGACACTGGAAAGACGTGGCGAAGGTGTATATACACGCAGCCCCTTCCTTTTCCACGCAAGACACAACAGCGAACTTTTCCCACAAAGAAAGACCTCCGAAGTAGTCTCTTCGCCTTTGCAGCTGCTACTCAGAGGCCAGGCCTCTTAGCATTCTACTGCCAGACTCCGCATGTGGACACTCTTCTCCTTCCACACCTACAGAGTTCTCTCTATTGCTGTTCATCTCAATTCTCCTCTCTCTTTACATATCTGCGTTCATCTCTATGCTCCTCTCTCTTTACATATCTGCGTGGAGCATACACAAGCATGCTAAAAATAAAATTATCTACTTGTCTGCTCGTATACATGTATATATATATATATATAGAGAGAGAGAGAGAGAGAGATAGAGAGAGAGAGAGACAGAGACAGAGACAGAGCCAGCTCTGTCCTTTTATATATATATATATATATATATATATATATATATGTATACAAATAGACAGAGCCAGGTCTGCTTATTCCTATATATATGTTTACAGATAGATGGATGGACAAATATATATAGACACAAGTAAACAAAGATATAGACAGAGAGCTGGAGGTAGATAGAGCTTGGTAGACAGATGTAGATATATACATATATGTCCACATCGAGATGAAGAGATGGATATATAGATGTAGATATAGTTGGCTTGATGTAGATAGGCGGATAAAGAAGAAGAAGAGACACTTTTCTGTGCCGGCTCTCTGCTACAGGCGCTATTCTCATCTTCGCACTATTTCTTCTCTTTCCGCGAGAGTCTTATTGGAAGAGATGTGTCGAGAATATGTGGTAAACAGATTTATGTGTATCTTCTTCGGAGCTTGTGTTTGCAATGAAAACTTCCCCAGAAACTCTCTCTTTCAGCATCCCAGACAACTGCATGCGTGCCTCTATGTCGCGAGACGCACCTGCCAGCGACGGTTCCTGCGAGTGCTACTAATGTTGCTGCTGCTCATCCCGCTGCTCCTGCTCCTGCTCCTGCTTCTCTTGCTGCTCCTTCTTCTCTTTCTCCTACTTCCTTTGCCCTTGTTACTGCTGCTGCTGCTGCTCATTCTCCTTCGTTCTGCTTCCCTTGCATCTGCTACTGCTGCTGCATCTGCATCTGCTGCTGCTGCTGCATCTGCTGCTGCTGCTGCATCTCCTGCTGCTGTTGCTGCACTTGCTGCTGTTGCACCTGCTGCTGTTGCACCTGCTGCTGCTGCACCTGCTGCTGCTGCTGTATCCTTTTTCTTTTTGACTGTCAGGGTTGTTGCTCGGCTGCTGTTTGTTGTATAAGGAGGAAGGTAGTGCGTCTGTGTTGTTTGCTGCGGTAGAACTTTTTGGAAGTAGATATGCAACTTGCAGAAGCAGAAGCTGCTGCTGCAACGGCACTGCTGGAGGCAGAAGCAGAAGTCCGAGAGTCGCGTGCGCTGCATGAACGCGCGGAGCAGCAGGCAGCAGAAGAGCAGCAGCAGCTGCAGCAGCTCTGGCTGAAGAAAGTGTCTGAGCTGCGGGAGACGTTGCAGCAGCACAGGCAGCAGCTGCAGGAGCTCCAGCAGCACGAGGCCGGTCTTCTCTCTCAAGCAGCAGCAGCAAAGAAGGCCTTTGAGCAAGTCCAACAACGCGAAGCGCAGCTTCAACGCGAGAGACGACGTCTTGAGCAGGTCTGCTGCTACTTGCTGCAGCTCTCGATGTACTAGTAGGCAGACAGAGAAACGCACGTCGGGCATCATCACCATCATCATCATCACCTCGATGCATCACCGTCTCTCTATACAAATTCTCCTCAGGACCTTCTGCTCGACGCGAAGCATTCAAATCTTTTCTTCTTCTCTGCTGTTGCAGCTCCACGTGGATATGAAGCGTAACCTCACAGCATCCACATACCTACATACCCACATACATGTATACCGATATATATATATATATATATATATATATATATATATATATATATATATATATGTATATATATATGTATATGATAGATCAAACATATATATGATATGTACATGCGTATATAAGTAGATGAGGAGATGTGGAGGCTTGCATGTTTTGTAGAGATTCGCGTGAGGTGTATGTTGCAGGAAAAGCGAACGAGAGAGGCGCTGCAGCAGGAGCTGCGTCAGCAGCTGCAGGAGCTCCGCTACTCTCGGGAAGCTAAATCGAAGCTCGTCTCTGCTGCTATTGAGCATGCTGAAGAAGCTGCGCGTCTGCTGCAAGTCAGTCTATCTGTAGCAGTGAGGATCACTGGTTTCTTTCTATCCACTCCCTTACTTTTACCGTCACTTCCATAATATATATATATATATATATATATAAATGTAGATATGTATGCGCAAGCCTACTGCTGCTGCTGCTGTTGCTTATGAGGAGTGCATATATATATATATATATATATAGAGAAAGAGAGAGAGAGATATATATATATATATACATATATATATATATATATATATATATATATATATATATATATATAGCTGCTGCTGCTGCTTATGGAGAATGCGTGATATATATACATATAGATCCGCGCAAGCAAAGTTCTGCTGCTGCTTATAATTGCGGGAAGGCCCCGGAGGCAGTGCATGCACTTCTTTTTTTTTTCAGCCCCTTCGGAGCTGCGGTGCATGCTTGTGGACCGTCTGCAAAAGGCATTCTCTTTCTCTTCGAGCTCAGCAAACAAAGAAATTCTTTTTTTAAGAAAAGAGAGGAAGGCGCCAGCCCTGTGCTGCAGCACTCGAATTCTCGAGTCTCTGCACTCTTTTCTTTCTCTATATCCCTCTACCTCTATCTGTCTCCTCCTCTCTCTCTATCCACCTATATATATATATATATATGTAGACCTCTTTGTTTCTCTCGACTCTTTCTTTTTCTCTCTATCTTGGCCTCTCTTTCAACTGAAGGATATATATATATATATATATATATATATATATATACACATGAGGCACGTCTGCTGTGGGGAGTGGGGTCGGCGTGGAGACGGGAAGATGCCTGTGTCTCCGTGTCCTGCTGCTGGGGGTGGTGATTCTCCACTGTTGCTGTCTCTCTCGGTCCCTGCATCCTCTGAATGTTCAACAACGAAAGCCAGGGGGTCTGGCTTGCGCTTCTTCTCTACAGGCATTCGAAGAAGAGGCTTTCCCTACTGGACTCCCAGGCAATCCTCCAGAAAAATTCTCTTATGAAACCTCAGACGCATGCGCAGCAGCAGCAGCAGCTCTGCGACAGGAGGCCCTCAGCAGGCGTCAGAAACTGGAGTTCAACCCAGCAGTAAGCTCCTCAACCCCACTAATCCAGCAGCAGCACCAGCAGCAGCAACACCAGCAGCAAGAGTAGCAGCAATACCAGCAGCAGGAACAGAAGCAGCAATACCAGCAGCAGGATATTCTCGCAACGTGCTCTTTGCGCTAGTGAAGAAGGATTCCGAGTGAGAGTGGTAGGCAGAGAATCACGAAGTATGCTAGATAGATATGCTGCTGCTAGGCCTGCACAGCGAAGCAAACGACTTCGGTGGCCGCTGCTGCTGCTATTGGCAGACGTGCCTCTGTCTGGCTCTGCTCGCATATGTTGGCAGCGTGTGAAACTTCTGCTGCTGCTGCTACGTAGCTGTTGCGCGCATGCGTCTCTGCTGTTTCCTTATGGCCCCGCAGCTTCTCTGTCGGTGAATTCCCCTCCTCTGCTGCTGCCTCCTCCCCTAGTCTTCCTCTGCTGCTTGCTGTGCTGCTGCTGCTGCTTGACCTGCTGCTGCTGCGTGCTCTGGTGCTGCTGCCTGCTCTGTTGCTGCTGCTGCTCCCTGCGCCTCCTTGCTCTGTTGCTGCTTGGGCTGCTGGTGCTGCGTGCCTTAAGGATAACTACTGCTGCGTGGAGATTCATCTGCGTTGATCCGCTGCCTGCCGGTGAATCATGCGGAGAGTGCTGCACATCTTCCTTCCTCATCCGGAGATATCATTACTGCGATCATCACGAGTATCCAGCTGTTGCTCCTACTGCCCTGCTGCTGCTGTTGTCACCATGCTCCGCGAAGAACACGCTGCTTTCTGCTGCTGTCATTGTGACTGTCGGTGCACCTCTTACTGTTGCTGCTGCTGTTGCTGGTGCTGCTGCTGTTGCTGGTGCTGCTGCTGTTGCGGGTGCTGCTGCTGGTGCTGCTCCTCTTACTGCTACTGTTGCTGTTGCTGCTGCTGTTGCTGCTACTGTTGCTGTTGCTGCTGCTGTTGCTGCTCCTCTCACTGCTACTGTTGCTGCTGCTGTTGCTGCTCCTCTTACTGCTACTGTTGCTGTTGCTGCTGCTGTTGCTGCACCTCTTACTGCTACTGCTGCTGTTGCTGCTCCTCTTACTGCTACTGCTGCTGTTGCTGCTCCTCTCACTGCTACTGCTGCTGTTGCTGCTCCTCTCACTGCTACTGCTGCTGTTGCTGCTCCTCTTACTGCTACTGCTGCTGTTGCTGCACCTCTTACTGCTACTGTTGCTGCTGCTGCTGTTGCTACTCTTACTGCTACTGTTGCTGTTGCTGCTCCTCTCACTGCTACTGCTGCTGTTGCTGCTCCTCTCACTGCTACTGCTGCTGTTGCTGCTCCTCTTACTGCTACTGCTGCTGTTGCTGCTCCTCTCACTGCTACTGCTGCTGTTGCTGCTCCTCTTACTGCTACTGCTGCTGTTGCTGCTCCTCTCACTGCTACTGTTGCTGTTGCTGCTCGTCTTACTGCTACTGCTGCTGTTGCTGCTCCTCTCACTGCTACTGCTGCTGTTGCTGCTCCTCTTACTGCTACTGCTGCTGTTGCTGCTCCTCTCACTGCTACTGCTGCTGTTGCTGCTCCTCTCACTGCTACTGCTGCTGTTGCTGCTCCTCTTACTGCTACTGCTGCTGTTGCTGCTCCTCTCACTGCTACTGCTGCTGTTGCTGCTCCTCTTACTGCTACTGCTGCTGTTGCTGCTCCTCTCACTGCTACTGCTGCTGTTGCTGCTCGTCTTACTGCTACTGCTGCTGTTGCTGCTCCTCTTACTGCTACTGCTGTTGTTGCTGCTCCTCTTACTGCTACTGCTGCTGTTGCTGCTCCTCTCACTGCTACTGCTGCTGTTGCTGCTCCTCTCACTGCTACTGCTGCTGTTGCTGCTCCTCTTACTGCTACTGCTGCTGTTGCTGCTCCTCTCACTGCTACTGCTGCTGTTGCTGCTCGTCTTACTGCTACTGCTGCTGTTGCTGCTCCTCTTACTGCTACTGCTGCTGTTGCTGCTCCTCTTACTGCTACTGCTGCTGTTGCTGCTCCTCTCACTGCTACTGCTGCTGTTGCTGCTCCTCTCACTGCTACTGCTGCTGTTGCTGCTCGTCTTACTGCTACTGCTGCTGTTGCTGCTCCTCTTACTGCTACTGCTGCTGTTGCTGCTCCTCTTACTGCTACTGCTGCTGTTGCTGCTCCTCTCACTGCTACTGCTGCTGTTGCTGCTCCTCTTACTGCTACTGCTGCTGTTGCTGCTCCTCTTACTGCTACTGCTGCTGTTGCTGCTCCTCTCACTGCTACTGCTGCTGTTGCTGCTCCTCTTACTGCTACTGCTGCTGTTGCTGCTCCTCTTACTGCTACTGCTGCTGTTGCTGCTCCTCTCACTGCTACTGCTGCTGTTGCTGCTCCTCTCACTGCTACTGCTGCTGTTGCTGCTCCTCTTACTGCTACTGCTGCTGTTGCTGCTCCTCTCACTGCTACTGCTGCTGTTGCTGCTCCTCTTACTGCTACTGCTGCTGTTGCTGCTCCTCTCACTGCTACTGCTGCTGTTGCTGCTCGTCTTACTGCTACTGCTGCTGTTGCTGCTCCTCTTACTGCTACTGCTGCTGTTGCTGCTCCTCTTACTGCTACTGCTGCTGTTGCTGCTCCTCTCACTGCTACTGCTGCTGTTGCTGCTCCTCTCACTGCTACTGCTGCTGTTGCTGCTCGTCTTACTGCTACTGCTGCTGTTGCTGCTCCTCTTACTGCTACTGCTGCTGTTGCTGCTCCTCTTACTGCTACTGCTGCTGTTGCTGCTCCTCTCACTGCTACTGCTGCTGTTGCTGCTCCTCTCACTGCTACTGCTGCTGTTGCTGCTCCTCTCACTGCTACTGCTGCTGTTGCTGCTCGTCTTACTGCTACTGCTGCTGTTGCTGCTCCTCTTACTGCTACTGCTGCTGTTGCTGCTCCTCTTACTGCTACTGCTGCTGTTGCTGCTCCTCTCACTGCTACTGCTGCTGTTGCTGCTCCTCTCACTGCTACTGCTGCTGTTGCTGCTCCTCTTACTGCTACTGCTGCTGTTGCTGCTCCTCTCACTGCTACTGCTGCTGTTGCTGCTCCTCTTACTGCTACTGCTGCTGTTGCTGCTCCTCTCACTGCTACTGCTGCTGTTGCTGCTCGTCTTACTGCTACTGCTGCTGTTGCTGCTCCTCTTACTGCTACTGCTGCTGTTGCTGCTCCTCTTACTGCTACTGCTGCTGTTGCTGCTCCTCTCACTGCTACTGCTGCTGTTGCTGCTCGTCTTACTGCTACTGCTGCTGTTGCTGCTCCTCTTACTGCTACTGCTGCTGTTGCTGCTCCTCTCACTGCTACTGTTGCTGCTGCTGTTGGTGGTGATGGTTATGTCTTGGGTGCAGGTGGTGGAGGAGCAACTGCGAAGAGTGACTGCTGAGTATGAGTTGAAAAGGCAGCAGCAGCAGGAGGTTCGAACGGGCGTGGGATATCTGCAGCGCGCGTTTTCATCTGAGGCAGCAGAAGTATCTCCGCGGGTTGAGGATCGCAGCAGATGATGTGAGATACGTTAACTTGCGGTCGGAGAGCTTCTCCATCAAATACCTCCACATATGATGTCTTTGGAAAGAGAGATATATTTTTTTCCAAACACAAAGACGTGTTTACATGTATATGTATATATATATATATATATATATATATATATGTAGATAGACAGAGACAGGAATAGGTATATATATAATGAGAGAGGGAAAGATATATATATATATATATATGTATATATATATATATATATATATATAGAGAGAGAGAGAGAGAGAGAGAGAGATGTGCATGTAGAGACGCGGCTAATAGACATAGAGAGAGAGAGAGAGATGATGAGAAGATGTTTTGAGGAGGTAGAGATGCAGAGACGGGGGTAGCGAGGCTGTTTCTGCCAGATGGAGGGATGTTCGAGGGATGCTGCCCGCATCTCTTCTCAGGCGTACGTACACTCCGTGAACGCATGCGCACGCGCTATTTGACGTCATCTCTCCGTGAGAAAACTTCCTCGCCTCTTCACCCCTTCTCGCAAACCTAATGCAGTAGCACGTCGCGTCTATTCGAACTCTCTCTTACTCGTGTGCATATTGATCTATATACAACGTGTAGACCTTTCCACTTCGTTCTGCAGCTGTGCAGCCAGATATATATATATATATATATATATCTTCATGCACAGATACACCTGTTAAATTATCATTCTTTATAGTTGTCTAGGACTATCTACCTCTACGTCCCTTCTTTCGTCTAAATCTTTCTTCGAGAAGCAAGGGCTGCGGCTCGAATGCTGGTGCTGCTGCTGCTCGAGTGCTGCTGCTGCTGTGGGGTTAGGTGTGTAAGACGTTTGAAGATCATGCAGCAGGAGTTGTCAAGCGAAGGGCGTCTCTGGCGTTCGATCATGCGCGAGGCCGCCTGCGGCTGGAGACGCGAGACGAGAGGAACTTCGGCTCCTCCCACACGAGGGTAAGAAGCAGCAGCAGAAGAGATGCAACAACAGCAGCAGCAGAAAAGGTGCAACAGCAGCAGTAGAAGTGGTGCAACCCCGCAGCAGCAGAAGAGGTGCAGCAGCATCGTTCTTACGGGCAAGAGGCAGCAGCAGCAGCAGCAGTTGATCATTTTAAGAGAAGCGACAGAAGGGGGGAGGAAGCGCTATTGAAGCTGGAATTACCGCGGCTGCTAGCACCAGACTTGCTCTCCAATTGTTGCAGCTGTCTCCCTGCAGACGCGGCATTTGCAGCAGCAGATTGACGAGGCAGTAGCTTCACGTGGTAGTGATGCCTGTGACAGTGAAGAAAGGCAGCTGCAGCACTAGCAGCAGGTTGGCAATATTTTCTTTCTTTTTTTTGTGTGTGAATGTCATTGAATCGCGTTCACGTCTTGATGTCGCTTGTTTCATCACCGCAGGCAGGACCATCGATAGACGCACTAATAAACTTATCCTCCGGAGCAGTAATCTGCTGCTGCTCGGGGACTCCTGGAAGATGTGCTGCTTCACCCGCATTGCTGCCGCTGTATCTCTGCCTTCTTTTCATCTGCTGCTGCGTCTCCAGTGGTCATCTTGACTATTTCGATCTGTTCCTGTTGATGATGCTGCTGCTGTGAGAGAACTGTTTGCCAGATAGGCTCTCCTGCTGCTGCTACTTCTGGCTGCTGCTATTCGTGGCTGCTGCTGCTACTGGCTGCTGCTGCTACTGGCTGCTGCTGCTTCTGCTACTAGCTGCTGCTGCTGCTATTGGCTCCTGCTGCTACTGGCTGCTGCTGTTGCTACTGGCTGCTGCTGCTGCTACTGACTGCTGCTGCTGCTACTGACTGCTGCTGCTACTGAATGGAGGTCTTTCTGACTACTGCTGCTGCTATTGACTGGTCGTGCTGTTCCTACTGATTGTTGCTGCCCCGGGCTGCTGCTGCTCCTAACTGCTGCTGCTATTGGCTGCTGCAATTCCTGATTGCCGCTGCTGCTGATTGTTGCTGCTGCGACTGCTGGCGCAGCTTTTGCTGACTGTTGTGCTGATGCTGCTCACTGTTGCTGCTGTAGCTGTTGTTGCTGTTGCTGCTGAGTGCTGCTGCTGCTGCTGAGTGTTGCTGCTGGTGTGAGGACGTGATGTTGCAGCTGGTGCTCGACTCTTTGATCTTGGCTGATTGAAGGGGGATGTTTGATCTGCTGCTGATTGTGGGGTGTATCGCACTGGGTTCTACTGCTCTTTCCGCGTGAATGGTTGGGAGATGCTGCTGTTGCTGTTGCTGCTGCTGCAGGCGCTTTCCGGAGGAGAGAAGTCGGCTTTGCAGCTGGCGTTTCTTCTGGGACTAGCTCGTCTCAGCACGAATCCCATTCATATCTTCGATGAGATTGATGTTTTCATGGATGAACAGAACCGAGTGAAGAAGTAAGACGCAGCAGCAGGAGAAGTGAGGAAGCAGCAGCAAGAAGCCGAGGAGCCGCAGCAGCACCAGCAGGATGAGGAGGAGGAGGAGGGCAGGGGAAGGACACGACAGTGTGAGCGCAGGACAGACATATATACATTTTTGAGATGATAGAGTCTGCTGTTATATCCCTCATGCTAAAGCAGAATGACTGGTACAGAAAGGGAATCAGATATTGCTGTTGAAAAAGGTGATAAGAAAAACAAGAGAGCACGGCTGCATGCAGAGCTTTTGCATGTGGGGTGCTGCTTGGGCCTTGTGACAGCTTTGATTTATTGCTGCAGCTGGGAAGAGAAATGCAACCGCAGAAACAGTTCTTCATTCTCACACCCCACCAGGAGATCACTGCATTCATCAGAGGCAAGCAGGCAACTAACTGTTTCATCATCATTTCAATGGCCCTTCGTCAACAGATATTTCGATAAACGCTTTTAATGATGAAATTATGATCTCTCGTCTTCGACCCTGGCCCTGATGATGTGGTTCTTCTTCCCCCACTTCGCGTATGCATGCGCTGGTTCGATGTGAACGAGTCAGTAGGTATCTACTTGTGTATCTCTCTATATGAGTATCGAAATGTGTACATATATATACGTATGTCACGTGTAGTAGTCTTGCGCTCAATACATACCATCACTTGTACATCTACGTATTTATTTATACTTATATCTGTGTCTATCTATGTCTCTCTCGCTCTCTCTCTCTCTCTCTCTATATATATATATATATATATATATGTATATACATATTTGGAACCTGTCTTGATGTGACAGCACTGCACGTCTCCAGCGCAACTGTTCCCATGCAAGACAAGGAATTTTCGTTCTACTTCGTATCTCTACGAGAACTCTGTGTCTGTGAAGCTTTGGTGAATTCAATAAGTAGATATATACATATATATATATATATATATATATTCGTCTATATATATTCATGTATGTGGGCCTCGTCTTATACAATATATAGAAATATATGTATATATATGTATTGGCATCGTCTTTAATATATATATATATTATGTATTGTCTTGTGTGGAGGTGTATATATGCATCGTTTTGCGTGTCGATGTAGTTATATCGAGGGATTGTCTTGCATGCGTAAAAGAAAGAGATGCACGTGTAGGCAGACATGCTAGTGGCTCTCGGCCTGGAGGTCTCCATGTGGAGGTTGTATGTGTGCATGCTGGTAGGTATCACATCGTTCCTTTTCTTATCTTTGATGATAAAGTTGAAGTGATCTTCCCGGAGGATGTGTTTCTTTTGTTTGTTGCAGAAAAGTACAAAGAATCAGACGTGAAGATCCACGCGGTGCATGCGCAGCGCAGTGCGCTCTAGAGGAAGGGCGGTGGTGTTGCTGTTGTAATAACGTAGTTGTTGTTTCGGCTGCAGTAGCCTTGTTTAGAGAAGCCCAGGGAGTAGTTCATCATCAAAGCTCTGCTGCTGCTGCAGCAGCAACGCGGCTGGAGATACTGCAGTTGAAAAGACGAACAGCAAACCCCAGCGGCGCAAGCTGCGGGAAGAACGAAAGAAGAGGATAGCAGCAGCTTGTGCAAGAGAGTGGAGACACTAGCAGCTGCAGCTGAATAATGTTCTTTTGTGATAACAACAGTCGGAGGTGACTGGAGATTATTCGTAACCAGCCAGCAGCAAACAGCGCTGTAGCAGCAGCAGAAAAGAAGGCGTTGCTGCAGCGGCCGAGTAAGCAGCAGCAGAGACGTCTACGATTGAAAGTGAAGGAGATGCATCTGGAAAGAGCAACAGCAGCGAAGCCGCCAAGAGGCGTCGTGTCGCACGTATAAAACAAAGGTGCACATATACGCGCGATGATCAGTTTTACACGTACAGGGATATATACATATATATATATATGTATATATTCAGACGTAGGGATGTCTATATCTATTACAATAACAGGGATATATATATATATATATATATATATATATATATATATATATATATGTATATATGCAGGGATATATAGACATACATACTATCTCTTGAGAGGCAGGAATATAACATGTCATGAGTTACATGAGAATAGAAACCAAGAGATCGGACTTGGAGACTAAGGAACTTGATAAGGAGTTTGCGCTGCGAGTGTTGCTACTTTATGATGAAGAAGAGGCAGCTCAAATCCCAAATTCAAAAGGAAAAATCATCTTCAGCAGTGACAAATGTCAGTCGGTACGACTGCGAGAGATGCAGGAGGCGTATCGCGTATAGCAGCGGAAGTACCTCTTTTTTGCTGCAGAATGTCCAAAACTCTTTTTTCTCCACATACCGGACGTAGTTGATTTTCTGAATGAGTCGTGTCATATGTGCGTGTTGTTGCCTTAGTTTCATTACACACCCTGTACATACATCTGCATGCATTTCTTGTATTCGCTCTCCTGCTGTTATCAGCTCTACATCACTTCGTATATCTTTGTTTCGATCCTCTGAGTTGTAGCAAACTTCGTTTTTGCACTTTGTTTTTTCAGTCGAACTGCATGAACATGCAGAGCAGAGATGATGCTATTCTGCAGTCGCCTACAGAATATTTTTATTCCATAGGAAAGTATCATTGAAAATGATGCTTCTAGTCTCCCCACAACTTCCCTGCGTCTCCATGTTGACTAATCTCATTTGAGAAGAAACGCAGCAAAGACACGTGAAGAAGAGACAGTCGACGCTGCTGTGAACAAATAAGTGCTGCAGCTTCAGAAGACAAGAGTGTCTGCTCGATTTTATATTGGAAGAAGTTATACACAGCCACGTAGCAGTCCACAAGAAGGTAAAATAGCTTCTCTTCAATACTGCAGATCTGTACTTTCTTGTCGAGGTATTTCCCTGTCAAGTCTACACGACTCCAGAGCAGCCTTCCTCGTGATCAGCCAAGAAGACATACATGCTCTTATATCGTGTCCACGTGTAGCATACAAATACATCTCCTTCCCCCTCTTTATGTATATATATATATATAGATATATATATATATATATATATATATATATATATGTATATATCAGATATATAGATATAGGTTGATGGACACAGATATATAAAGATATATGCATACCTATATATATATATATATATATATATATATATATATATATATATAGATATAGATATGCAAGCTTGTGTATAGGAGCGTCTGAAGTTGTTCGCATTGTCGGATGTTGAGACGAATTACTTCACTACGCTGAATTTCGCTTTGAAGTCACTATATCTACACGGAGCTTCAGATGCATGCATATGCGTAGAGAAGCGCCGGTACAATGCAGATGATGTTGCAGTGGTGCATGCGACTTTTAAACAGCAGATTGCGAAGATCACTTGCCTTCACTCTCCCACGATTGCTTGTAACAGTGTGGAGAATGTGTATATGTACAGCAGCAGCCTTCATCACCACTCGATGTCGTAATTGAAACAATATTAATTGCGGCTAGTGCAGCAGCCAGATAACACCTACAGCAGAGTTACATTAAAAAAAGGCACTGCCTGGATGAGTGATTGCTGGCTGCGCTACAGAAATAGAAGGAAGATTGGATCTGCAGCAAATCTCTTGTAGAAGAAGCCTCCGTGTCACGAATGCCCTTCAGGAGACAGCAAAGCCTACAGATAGCTGACTAAAGTTCTAGCAGTCCCAAAGCTGCAGTCTCAGCAACAGGCTGAAAGGTAGTATATGCAAAGAAAGTGGTAATACAGCAACGTCTGAACACTCAACAATGCTTATTGCTGTTCTATCCTTCACTGAGTGTGCAGCGATAAGTCAGCGCATGCACTGCCCATACTGGGACCTCGTACAGCAGGCAACAGAGAGCTTTAAGATTTTTCTAGCATCATAGAAGTAAACGCAAGCGATTTCCAGTCTTACTACATGCATAGACCAACAGAAGCTTTGTGCTACTGCGGTATGCTTCTTCGACCATCTTCTAATCACAATGAGTGTTCAGCAGTTCTTAGCACACTTGGACGATCTGTCAAAGTGCAGCTCCTTGGGAAGATTGTTCTTTCATGTGGAAGTGACATGATATACCCCACAGGAGTAGAACAAGGCTGAAATGATTTACCAGCACATTCGCAGCAACACATTTAGACAAAGGACTAGTCAGAAGCAGCAGGTAAACATACCTAGAAGAGGACGTATCTCACTAATCATGCTAATACTCAGGTTCGAGCAGCGAAAGTTAAAGTCAACGCGCGGCAATGTGTTTCACAAGTGTGGTGGTGCAGCACGTTGCAGTATCGCTAATCAATATATACAGGTATCGGTGATGCTTCTTGCTCCAGCCGTCTAAAGTGAATTTGTTTGGGGAACGCACCACTTGTCTAAACAGAATGTTTTTTGCTGTTACCCTAGTTATACGCTTGTCAAAGTGACTCCCTATCAGGTGCAGTTCATCTGGAGGAGATGTATAAAAGTGTACCTTCCAAAAGCAGGAGGCGCTTCATTGATTCTCCCAAGAAAAGTATCACCAGCAGTTGCAGCAGCCCATTTATATATATACTTCGGAAACTAACAGAAGAGTCTATTTTCACAAACGTGGGAAAGCTGTCTTTTTTCGTTGCATGACCTCCTACCACTACTCTGACTCCTGAACTACTGTTACCACTCCTACTACTCCTCATACACTACTGCTACTACTCTTAGTGGGACTGCTACTACTATTACTCGTAGACTACTACTACTATTATTATTACTCATATACAGAAACTACTACTACTACCACACTACTACTACTACTACCACTAATAGGACTAGTACTATTACTCATATACTAGTATTAACATTACGATTAACGTACTACTACTACTATCACTACTACTACTACTGTTACTATTACTACTACTACTACCACTATTACTATTACTACTACTATTCCTACTATTATTACTACTAGTATTACTATTACTACTACTACTACTACCACTTCTACTAGTAATACAACTACTCCTATTGACGTCTTAACTTTTCCAAAGATTACTACTGCATGAGAAAGCAGGTGTAGGAAGGGTTGTGGAACTTCCATTGGAGGTTTTTCCTTGCGGTCCCACAGAATCAGTCACATGAATGTCTCTCATACGTCCTTCTTTTGGTTTTCTCTTGGGGATACCACGAGTGAAGCAGCAGCATCCCACACTTCTCTCCGCAGTAGGGTTTTAGCTGGGGTTTTCATTGTCCGTCTCGTCTGGCGGTCTTTTCTTTGGGAAAAGAGAAGTCGTCGAATGTAGATCAAACAATCATCATAGAGACAGCAGAGCTGTGAAGTGTCAACGTGTATGTGTCTATATTTCTACGAGGGCGCGAAGCTCGAGCTGCTGCTGCTGCTGTTGCACAGCAAACAGAAGAGCAGTGGGGTGACAGTGTTAAATATCTTTCTTACAACAGCAGCACATATACCCCGAGCCCAAGGAGGTACTAAAAAGAGAGATCTATCCCTTTACGTAAGAAGCGACAGAGGTTTCGGAATCCCTGCAGTATAAGTATTTCTGTAGAAACGCCTTCGCAGCATCAAAAGACGACTGCTGGCTTCAGTATTCCTTGTAAAGACCGGTTTCCAGTTCACTCGGCGAGTAGATGTAGTGATCGGTGCAGCCAGTGCGTATTCGCAAAAGGCCCATCTTTGCGTTTGACTGCGTTGAGTGTGCGTTGCTGTGTTCTGTGCTAGTCGCCTTCAGGGAAGCAAAGAAATCATCTTTAAAATCATCGTGTTGACTGTCTGCAGTCTGTCTGCTGCTGATGCTGCTTCTGCTGCTGGTGCTGCTTCTGCTGCTGGTGCTGTTGCTGCTGCTGGTGCTGCTGCTGCTGCTGGTGCTGCTGCTGCTGCTGGTGCTGCTGCTGCTGCTGGTGCTGCTGCTGCTGCTGGTGCTGCTGCTGCTGCTGGTGCTGCTGCTGCTGGTGGTGCTGCTGCTGCTCTGCTGGCTGCTGCGTGCTTCTTGCTGCAGTGCCTCACGTAGCAGCTGCACACTACGTATCGTGCCTTTTGGCTTGTATACCCATTTCAACAGCACTCCGTAAAGATCACGGTATTGCTCGATTTCGTGGGGTTCTAGAGGCCACTGTGGATGATCCATCTGCAATACTGAAGGAAAACGAGGTTGGGGGATTTGCAGTGCTACTTCTCCTGCTGCTACTGCTCTGGCTACTGCTGCTGTTGCTATGTCGCTAGTACTCTTGTCTGATGTGATGCGTAGATGAAACGTTCCGCTGCTGCTGCTCTGCTGCTGCTGCTGCTGCTCTGACTTCACACCTTCCTGCTGTGTGGGGGCCTCCTGCTGCTGCCCGTACTTCTGCAGGTAATGCAGCAGCAGCTGAGTGACAAACCAACGGATATCAAGGTCACGCATCAGCAGTTCCTGGACAGCAGGCTCTCGCAAAACAGCAATTGGAGGCACCTCTGCTGCTGCAGCAACATCAGGAGACATATCAGTGAAACTCTCACCATCGAAGCGAAGACCGTTCTCTACTATAAACGTTGCCCAGGGCCGCAGCACCCCAACAACAAAGGCTCTCTTGCCGATCACTCGTGCTTCCTGCGTTTTGAATAAGCCTGAGAAGCAAACACGCAACAGCAGTCACGCAGCATTAGCACTCCGCAGCATCCCTGAAGCAACATCTACAGCAGCAGCAGCAGCAACAGCAGCAGCAGCAACGGCAGGAACAGCAGCAGCAACAGCAGGAACAGCAGCAGCAACAGCAGGAACAGCAGCAGCAACAGCAGGAACAGCAGCAGCAGCAGCAACAGCCCCACAGCAACAGCAGCAGTGCCAAGAATAGCTGCAAAAGCATCAGCGTTCTAACAGTACCTCTACTACTTCGTCTGCAGCAGGAGTAGCAGTATACTACCTTCAGAAGAAGAAGAAGAGCAGAAGCGACAAAGCACACAAGCACCACCAGAAAAATCATCAACAGGTGATAAAAGCCAGGAAGAAAAGCAGTTTCTCCTCCTTAACCTAGAGCTCAGACACATAAAATCCGAGGGGTCCTACAGCACCAACTTGCTGCTAAATCCCCATGGGTAGCAGCAGAATCTCCTGCAGGGGGTAAAGTGCAGAGATACGATACGCCGTTGACAGTTTTGACAGCACCAGCAGCCCCTGTATGAGATGAACAGCAGCTGGAGAAGAAATACCACGTGTGGGGTTTTGCTGCTGCTGCTGTGGGATGGGGGCAGTATGTGCTTCAGCAGCACTACCAGTTGTTCAAAGAATCAACACATTATCAATAGACGCATGCAGCGACTCCACACGGTGAACAGCAGCATGGGCTCACCGAAGCGACGTAGAAGGACATTTTGTAGGTGCATGCGTGTGACGTTGACAACCATATCTTTATGTGCTGTAGAACGGAAGGTCGTGGAAGCTCCTCTCTCCTTCAGAACAGCAGCATCAGTCTCCTTCACAGCCGCAGCACCACCTGCTGCAGCAGCACTTGGGTAACCAACCGCAGCAGCAGCAGCGGGACTCTTTGTAGCAGCAGAAGCAGTGCTGGACGATGACGCAGCAGAAACGGCGGACGAGACGCTAGCGGAGGCCCCTGCAGCAGCAGCAGCAGGAGCACTAGCAGCAGCAGCAGGAGCACTGGCAGCAGCAGCAGCTGCTACAGAGGAGAAGCACGTGACGTGGCCCATAGAGAAACCAGAACCTGCATCAGCTGGTCTAGCAGGATTCACGCAATTGATAGAGAAAACGACGCTTTTGTTCGTTGCTGTCCTGCTGTCTTGACTAGGCCACGCCTTCTCGCTAGTCCTGCATGCATGCACAGCTGCTGCAGCGCAATGCTGAGGAGACATGACAGGCATTACAGGTGAATAGACCGTAGAACAGGAAAAGCACGGAAAGACGAAGTGCTTGCATTGAAGACAGAGACCACGAAAAAAAGATTTCTTATCCTCCAAGCGAGGAAACCACGACGCAAACATTCCATCGTTATTGCTGCAGCAATAGTTCTGTGTCCCGATGAGACCCTCACACCTGCTCCTCGCACTACCACTACTCCTGCTGCTGCTGCTGCTCCTTGTGCTGCTGCTGCTGCAACTCCTGTTGCTGCTGCTGCTGCTGCTGCTGCGACTCCTGCTGCTGCTGCTGCGACTCCTGTTGCTACTGCTGCTGCTTCCACTGCTGCTGCATGTGCTACCAGTGCTGTCTTCAGAGAAGAATGACAGCAGACTGGCTTCCCTTGCCAGGTTGTCTCCTCCACAACCGCAGCCTCTTCCAGTGTTGTCTTGGCTGCTGCTCCAGTTGCTGCTGCTGCTGTTGTTGCTGCCGGTGATTATGCAGCAGCACGTGCTGATATTATAGCAGCCTTCATCACACCTGCACCTGAGACTTCTTCGCCTGCTGCAGCAGCTGCTGTGAATCCTGCTGCTGTTTCCTATGCAGCAGCAGCTGCTGCTCCCGTGTGTCGCGCTGCATGCAATATCACACTTGCTGGCTTCTCTTGCTGCAGCGCAGTTGTTGCTCTTCGGACTGCTGCTACTATTACTCGACCTTGGACGCACGCGGTCCTTCATAGGGTTCTTTCTTCCACTGCTGTTGCTGCTGAAGTCATATGCTCTAAACATGCAGAAATCCCTCGTTGAAGCTGCAGCAGCAACTGGCCACCCACTCATCACTCCAAACACATTGCTACTGCTGCTGCTGCTGCTGCGGTAAGCAGTTGTGTATGCATCTGCGTAGCTGAAACAACATAGGCGTGCACACCAACTCATAGAGGAAGTGCTGTTGGAGATCTTTTCTAACGAAACAGCAATGTCTCTGCTGCAGACCCTCCTGCAGCGATGGGGGTTAAAATTGAGCTTGCTTCTGCACGCGCGACATGGGCTGATAATGCTCCTGCTGCTCCTGCTGTGAAAGTGTTTATTAAGAGTTGCTTGAGGTGATTGATGTGCAAGGAAGGAGAAAAGATGACATCCTGTGCCTCCTGGTGCTGCTGTAAGTGCTGTATTTGGGACTGCTGCAGCAGCGGCTGCTTCAGCGAAGCTGGTCATAACAAGCCTCATGATGCGCGAGAGGCCCAGCTGCGATGCTACGCGTCAGAGTTCCAAGGGACTCAGGAAAGCTGCTTTCTGCGGTGTACGTACACCTGCAACGCTGCTGGGTGGTGCCACGATGCATGAAAACAGCTTCACTGCGGTGTGTACCTCTGCAGGGGTCCACTGCGGTGTATATACACTGTGCAGGGGTCCACTGCGGTGTATATACACCCTGCAGGGGTCCACTGCGGTGTATATACACTGTGCAGGGGTCCACTGCGGTGTATGTACACTGTGCAGGACTTCACTGCGGTGTACGTACACTCTGCAGGATGCGGTTTTTCCGCGAGACGATGACTGCCTGATAAAGCTTCCGCTCAACCTCGTGAGAGGTCTTCTTTTCTCCCGGCGTGGATTCTCTTCTCCTTCTTGTAAGATAGAATGGACGTGCTGCTGCAACTTTGTTGCTGCTCATTTCCTTCCCCCCCCGAGCTGCTGGAGGTGCACTTGCATGCGTTTTTGACCTCTACGTCCCTGGGCAAGTTCCCACAGCGGTACGCTCTTCTCGAAGTGTACATGCATAAATAGACCTCCAGAGAGAGAGATGCTTGATGACCTGCTGGTATGCAGAATAGGGCCTGCTGCTGTGCAGAGGAGGGCCTGCTGTTGTGACTAGAGGGTCTGCTGCTGTGACTAGAGGGTCTGCTGCTGTGACTACAGGGTCTGCTACTAATGTGCATGACTCCGGAAGAGCAGCTGCGGTTCCTCAATGAAGAAGAGAGAAGCTCTTTTAGCATGTGGGGTTATGAAGAGAGAGAGAGATAGCTGAAGTCGCAGACGTATACATTTGCCTCTGTACAGGCGCGCACGCAGAGGCAAGAAGAAGGTTCGTGAAGAGCAGCAGCAAGTTTGCGCGTGAAGAAAGACGTTCGACCTCCCTCCAGGAGAAGCATAAGGAGAGACATCAACAGACTCTACTATATCACAGTTATATAAGGAGAAAGGAGAAGAGGGAAGAGCGTAAGGAGATGTAGTATCTATACATCTCCAGATCACAGCTGCTTTGAAAAGATTCACTGACACAGGGTAAGAGAAGCACTCATATACAAGATAGACATATCTATAGACAGATAGGTCGATTAAGGAAGACGCATCAACAAGACAGCCTTCCATGAACTCCCTCCTTTGAAGGAGCTTTTTCGGCACGTAGTATCTCTCTTCAACGCCTCGGTTCCTTCCTTCCAATTTTCCCGCGCTTCCAATACTCTCCGTCGATCATACGTGCAACTGTATATCTATATACAAATATGTATATATCTGGAGATGTATATATATATATGGACGTATATGTATATGGATGTGCATATTTATGGAGGTGTATAAATATATGGACATATATGTATATGGAAATCTATATGTATGGATGTGTATATATATATGGATATGCATATATATGGATATCTATGTGTATAGATAAGTATATGTATGGATGTGTATATATATATATGGATATGCATATATATGGATATCTATCTGTATAGATAAGTATATGTATGGATGTGTATATATACGGATATGCATATGTATGGATGTGTATACGTATGGATATACATATATATATATATATATATATATCGGTACATTCATACGCGTGTAGACATTGAGGCGGACGCGTCATGTGCTAACAGAAAAACAGCAAGAGAGAAGAAGAGAAGAAATGCAGAAGAAGATAGAAAGAAGTACCAACCATGTATCTCTATATCTGTAGACATGTGTATATCTCTCTGTATGTAGAACACGAACATAGGGCATGGGAAGGTGTCTAGCGCAGGCATGGGGTTGCGAGGTGCTGCAGGGAAGAAGAGCCTCGAGGGACTGCGGAGATGAAAAGGAGCATCAGGAGATGTAGAGAAGGAGAAGGAGAAATGAACGAGAGAGGAAGGTGAAGGTGCGAAGATAAGAACAGTTAAAGAAGGAGAGGCGAAAGAAAAGGGAAATTAATGCCCATATTGACGCCGAGCAGGTGCCTGAATGGAAAATGACAAAGAGACTAAAGGAGGAGAAGAAGAAGAATGAGAAGAAAAAGAAGAAAAAGAAGAAGGGAAAAAGTGAAGTGACAGGAGAAGCCGCGCACCACACACATACACACACAGAGACAGGAGGAGATACGGTTTTTAGGGAGGGAAGGAAGGAAAGAAAAGATGAGAGGATGTTATTCTCCATTGACACACTGCGAGAAACTGCGCGGAGAATGTTCACCTCATGATCATGTGAAGACCGCTGGCTGAGTCGTAACAGACCGTTCCGGGTCACAACGTCCTAGTGCTGCTGCTGCTGCTGTTGCTGCTGCTGCTATTGCTGTTGCTGCTGTTGTTGCTGTTGCTGCCGCTTCTGCTGTTGCTGCCGCTTCTGCTGTTGCTGCTGCTGCTGTTGCTGCTGCTGCTGCTATTGCTGTTGCTGCTGCTGCTGTTGCTGTTGCTGCTGCTGCTGCTGTTGCTGCCGCTTCTGCTGTTGCTGCTGCTGCTGCTGTTGCTGCGGCTGCTACTGCTGTTGCTGCTGTTGCTGCCGCTTCTGCTGTTGCTGCCGCTTCTGCTGTTGCTGCTGCTGCTGTTGCTGCTGCTGCTGCTATTGCTGTTGCTGCTGCTGCTGCTATTGCTGTTGCTGCTGTTGCTGCTGTTGCTGCCGCTTCTGCTGTTGCTGCTGCTGCTGTTGCTGCTGCTGCTGTTGCTGCTGCTGCTATTGCTGTTGCTGTTGCTGCTGCTATTGCTGTTGCTGCTGCTGCTGCTGCCGTTGCTGCTGTGTGCTGTTGCTGTTGGTCTTGCTGCTGCGGTTGCTGTAGATGCTGCTGCTGTTGCTGCTGAGCTCGACTGCGCAGCAAATGGGGCAAGCACCGTTTGGGACAGCAAAGTAGTGTCTGCCTCTTGCTGCTGTAGGCACTATTGCAACAAAAAGCAGCAGTAGCTCTGTGAACAGGACGACGAAGCACAGCAGGCACGACGCAGCAGCAGCAGCACACAACAACCAGTGCTGAAGAAGTGCTGCTCCCTTAGACAGCAGCAGCGCAAGAAAAGGACCAGAAGCAGCAGCAGCGGCAGCAGCACAAACACCAGCAGCAGCATAACCAGCAGCACAAGCAGCGTGAACAGCAGCATAAGCAGCGGCAGCAGCGTGAACAGCAGCAGCAGCAGCAGCAGCAGCAGCGTGAACAGCAGCAGCGGGCAGCAGCGTGAACAGCAGCAGCAGGCAGCAGCGTGAACAGCAGCAGCAGCAGCCGTGAACAGCAGCAGCAGGCAGCAGCGTGAACAGCAGCAGCAGCAGAAGCAGCCTCAGCAGCAGAAGCAGAAGCAGTGCAGTAGGAGGGTTGTTCGGTAGTGGTATCTGACAGTGTGTGCATGTCTGGCAGGGGAGGCAGCAGCAGCTTTTTCACCAGTGACTCTTCTCCCGGAGGCTGCTACCGCTGTCGCAGCAGCAGCATTCCTCACTTGAAGATGATAGAGGGTATACTTGTCTTTCGCGCTGTCGTTACTATTCTCTTTTCTTTTGATCCTTCTGAATAAACTCTTCCTCTATCCTTTTTCTCCCTCTCTCTCCTTTTTCTCCCTCTCTTCTGGCACAACACCCCTGCAGCAGCAGTGCTGTGTGATGGGGGTGGTGGTGGGCGGCCCGACAACAGCTGCTCCTTATGCAAGACAGACCCCAGCAATCGCAGCAGCAGCAGCAGCAGCAAGAGCAGCAGCAGCAAGAGCAGCAGCAGCAAGAGCAGCAGCAGCAGGAGCGATAGCAGCAGGAGCGATAGCAGCAGGAGCGATACCAGCAGGAGCGATAGCAGCAGGAGCGATAGCAGCAGGAGCGATAGCAGCAGGAGCGATACCAGCAGGAGCGATAGCAGCAGGAGCGATAGCAGCAGGAGCGATAGCAGCAGGAGCGATAGCAGCAGGAGCGAAGGCAGTGAGAGCAGACCAGCAGAAGCAGAGCACAGAAGCAGAGGGGCAACAGCAGCAACACAGCATCAACAGCAACTGTATCAGGACTAGCAGTCGCAACAGCAACAACAGGAAAAACAGCAGCAACTGCAGCAACACTGCAACACCTGCAGCAACAGCAGCGACAGCAACAACTGCAGCAACTGCAACAACAGCAGGAACTGTAGCAACGCGGAGAATCAGCACAACACACACACCAGCAAAGCAAGCGGGTCAACGTCGCAGCACTACAGCAGCAGAAGCGTCAAACCGCAGCAAAATGAAGAAAACCAGCATCAGCAGCAACAGTGAAGGAAGCAGGACAGCGCAGCTGAAGATATATCATCGAGGTGTGTGCAAGAGCAGTAATCACAGTAGATTCACTTCGAAATCACCAGGATCTAGCGTCATGAGTAAGACTTATACCCTAAAAAGGGATATACGGAACTTTGCGCGCGTGCCTGTATAGCTTCGTGTTTCTTTTAACATCATATTTTGCTGTTTTATGAGGAATGTGCAGCACTTGCTCCATGCTGCAGCAACAATCTCGCAGCAGACTCTTCTCCGTCTCGCAGCAGGCTTCTTCTCCTTCTCGCGACTGCGCATGTGCTGCTCTTGCTGTTTCCGTGATGTGCTGTTAAATTTCCTCAGAATCTATTGGCTTGAGGTGCCTGATGAAGATGCACCAACAATCTGCTGCTGCTGCTGCAGACCTTTCGCAGTTAGCAGACGAGTGGGCAGAGTGAGCGAGTAATACGTCATCTCCTTTTTTCCTTCGTTTCGTCCACTAACAGCAGCAGCACTGCTTTCAAAAAAAGGTCAGCAGCAGAGGAGACAGCAGCAGCTTGCTGCACATTTACACAGCACTCGCAGCGTGAGGAGGAGCAGCAGGAGCAGCAGCAGCAGCAGCAGCTTCTCGGAGCGACCGCGGAAAGATCAGCAACGGCAGCAGGAACATGCACGACAGGCTGTCTCTTTGTCTTTCTAAAACTATACTGTCATCTTCTATATTGGCTTTCAAACATGCTGCAGCAACCTCTAAGGGGAGCTGCTGGCAGCACCAGCAGCAACGAAGCAGGAGGAGGCAGCAGTTTGCTGCTGAACACGTCTTTCTCTTCGATCACGAGCTGTTCGTCTCCCCTTCGTGATGTGCATGCGTATCAGCAGCAACAGGACAGCAGCAACAGCATCCTTCATATTCTCTGCTGCTGCTGCTGCTGGTGGGCTGGCTTCAGTCGAATGTCCTTGGCGTCTTCTCCTATCGCAGCAGCACACCGACTCCACTCCCACAGCTGCTGCGATCTTCTTCTGCTCTGCTTCCTCCTGCTGCTGCTGCTTCATCGCCTCCTCCTGTTTCTTCCTCTTCACGCGGCTCTTTCCTGCTACTGCAGGGCGCTGAGCAACATGCTGCTGCTGCTGCATCAACTCCAGCAGCAACAGCAGCAGCGCCTGGCGGTGGCCTCAGCTTCTTCTCTTCTATCGCCGCTGCTGAAGCTACTGCACGAGCAGCAGCAGCAGCAGCGGGAAGTGCTACTGCTGCTGCTGCTGCTGCAAGCCCTATTACTTCTCACGCTCTGGCACTGGAGCTTCGCTGTTGCCCTCTACGCGCTTAACCCTCGAAGAAATCAAGAGAGAATTCGCTCACCACAAGTTAGAATGCCCTGACAGCATGTGGAAGGAGCCTGAGACAGAACAGGTGTGCATGCATCTCGTCCTCATCTTTATACCCATATATATACATATGTATGTCAGTATATTTCTATATATCTCTATACGTCCATATATACATCCACATATATATATATATATATATATATATATATATATATATATATTTCTGACAGTCGTATAGTGCTAGAGGCGCCTACTCTCTAGATAGCTGCAGCGTGAGATTCTCGATATGTCTCTCCGATATCTCAAGGATTTACGATGTAGATGTGTATGTATGTGCTTGAATAGATATACATGCATATAATTACCGTCTCTATACCACAGTGCGCTGCTGCTCTCTATCCTTCTTTGTCTATCTGTGGAGTACGAGAATGTTTAATAGAGGTGCAGGGTGTACGTACACCAGAGTTGCTTGTCCTGGCGAGATCTAGAAGATCTCTTTCCTCGTCTCGGAGCAGTTGCTTCTCTTCTTATGGAAAGAGAGAAAGGTTGAAGAGGAGAAAAAGAAAAAGCCCGAGGTAGACATCCTAAAGAAGACTGAAACACCAGTGTGTAAAGATAAGAGAGTAAGATGTAGAGAAGAAAGAGAACAGAGAGAGATATATATATCAGAGTTCTTCCTTCAGTCTCTCGCCACAGAAGCGTGAAGACCGGTTTCCACCTTCTCACAAAGTGACTTTCCGGTGTACATACACCGTACACTTTCGGGTGTATGTACACCCCGTGCGGTGTGCGGTCTTGCTAGATGTGCATCCTGCTTCTTTGCGTTCCGCGTTTGTTGGTCTTGCTCTTCGTTCTCTCTTGATGTCGAGCTGAAGAAAGAACCGCATACCTCGTCCCTTCTTCTTCTGCGTTATCGAAGAAGAACCCCGCGGTCCCGTTATTCCGGTGTACGTACACCGCGGCGCAGAAGACAGGTCTCCCCCCTTTTCTTCTCCTCTCGCAACAACACCTCCTCTCACCACCTGCGAAACGCTTCCACCTCTTGCACGTCTCCAGCTCAAGCCGTCTGCATCAATATATCTCTTTCTCTCTTTTCTCTCTCTTTTTCTCTCTCTTTCTCTCTCTTTTTATCTCTCTTCTCTCTCTTTTTCTCTCTCTTTCTTCTTTCTTTCTCTCTTTCCCTCTTTCTCTCTTTCTCTCTCTCTCTGTTATGCCATATGCCCTTATTATGTCTTTCTTTTGCATGACCTCTAAGATATGGACTTCTACGTCCAGAGAGAAATATATCTATTGTAGAAAAAAGACGCAGAGAGAGAAATATGTGGACATCAACACATATCCACATAAATATATGTATATATAGAGAGAGAGATATATATAACTATGCATGATATATATATATATATATCTCTATACAGATATACGCACGTATAAATATATCCGTATATATTTAAAGGGAGATATATATATATATATATATGTGTATATCTAGAGAGAGTATATAAAGAGATGCATATATGGATGTGAATGGATGTGGGTATCGGAGTGCTTGCGGAGCGAGTGCGTCTGTTTGTCGTGCTTCTCGACCCTTGAACATTTTTATCTCATCACCTCGTCACACTGCGTTGATTCTCCATATATATATCTGTATCTCTCTCTCTCTCTCTCTCTCTCTCTCTCTATATATATATATATATATAAGAGAGAGAGAGAGAGAGAGAGAAAGGTCTTTCTTTCTTTGTATACGTTTGACTTTGTGGATGCTGGAGAGAGATTGCTTGCTAGAGGCGTAATACAGCTTGACTAACTGGGCGCAGGTGAGGAACGCGTGTTTTTGCAGAGTGAAGGAGGAGATAGAGAACGTCAGGTCTCTTCAGGCAGCAGCTGAATATTCTCTCCCAGCAGATGCCTGTCACTCTCTTCGTGCGCGTCTCTCTCTTTGATGCTGTTCGATTTATATTGTTTCCCCACACGAAACACTGCAACGACACATGTATACCCTGCAACATCATGCAAGGCGCTGTGGACGCATGCAGAAAGTAAAAAGCAAAGAATTTCAGCATTTCTTTCTCTCTATCACCCCTTCCCCCCTCCCCCTCTCAGGGCAGAGCAGCCAGGCATCTGCAGACAACCACGCAAATCTAGCCTCTCCTTGAATCCTGCGGTTCTGATGCTGCTCGCCTTCCTCTGCTGCTGCTGCTCGCCTTCCTCTGCTGCTGCTGCTGCTGCATCACTACTGCTGCTGCTGCTGCCCAATGCTGCTGTGGGGTTTTGCTGGCGGATGCGTAGGATGTCTGCGATTGGCTGCAGCATCTGGAGGGCCCTTTAGAAGCTCTGTCTTTTTCACTCTATCTCCCCATGCGAGAAGAGAGACATCGCTTGTTCTCCTGCAAAATATTTTTTTTGGGCTGCGCAGGTGCAGGGTCTTTAACTCCTTCGCTATCGAGGCGATTTTTCGTCTTTCACTCAGCGATGTCCGGCTCGAGGAGTTCGCTGGAGGAGACGTCCGCAGCTTCCTGCCCTCTATGGAGAGGTATTTCTTCCACTGCATGCGGCTGCAGTTCTAACTTGCAGGCCTTATATATATTGCATGCAGACAGTCTTGAGTGCATGCAGACAGTCTTGAGTGCATGCAGACAGTCTCGAGTGCATGCAGACAGTCTTGAGTGCATGCAGACAGTCTCGAGTGCATGCAGACAGTCTTGAGTGCATGGCAGACAGTCTTGAGTGCATGCAGACAGTCTCGAGTGCATGCAGACAGTCTTGAGTGCATGCAGACAGTCTTGAGTGCATGCAGACAGTCTTGAGTGCATGCAGACAGTCTTCAGTGCATGCAGACAGTCTCGAGTGCATGCAGACAGTCTTGAGTGCATACAGAGACATCAAGGGACTGCACAATTCAGTGCGTTGAGGAGGGCTTTTGCAGCGCATGCAATGAGGGATCTTTCTGTTCCTTTCCACACCAGCCCATCCACTTTGTCCTTGCTTCTGCTTCTGCTGCTGCATGCATCGCTAGCTGTGCTTCTCCGAATCTACTTATATAGGTGTTTTTTGTAGCGCTCGTGCATGTGAAACGCATGCATGCTTTGGCAGTCGCTGCTGAGGTGTTGAGACGCTGAGGCCTGCATGCGAAGCGAGAGGATGTCCTGATGCCGAAGAAGGGAGAGGAAGGATATGATCTAGCGCGCAGAGGGAGATCTGTTTCGAAAGGAATTATTTCAGTCAACAGCAATAAGGAGGTCTTGCATCATGTGGACAGGGAAAATTGCAGGAGACAGAGCATGCAGAGACACATCTGGATGTACCGTCTCACAGCACATCCTTCGGATAGTGAAGCAATACGTGAAACAACTGGTGCCTTGGGGAACTTGCTGCTGTTGCTGCTGCAAGAGAGATACACCTATCTCCTTGGCGTGCTGGTTGTGCTGCTGCAGCCTTCACTTTCTCGCGCAGGATGGGCGTCTGCATGCGAAGGCCATTGGAAATCTCCGCTTTTTCCGTCTCTGCCAGAAACTCAATCGGTCAGCAATGTGTGCAGGCAAAGCAGAGCCTGCATGCGTGCGAAGCAGCGCTGCTGTCTCTGCCGGCGGTGATGAATCTCTGCGTTTGTTCCTGTCTGGACGTCTGCTCTGCATGTATACCTACTGGTCAACTTCACTGTCGCTCCTTCTGCTAGTCCTGGAGTGCTTAAGATAGACGCTTGCTTCTCTTCTTCTGCTTTTCCTGTTGTTGCTCCTGCTGCTGCTATGCTGCTCTTGCTTCTCCTGCGTCTGCTGTGCTGCTGCTGTTGCGACTGCTGCTGTTGCGACTGCTGCTGCTGTTGCATTTGCTGCTGCTGCTGTTGCAGGGTGCTGGGTTTGCCAGAGTTCACGAGAGAGACGTTTGCTGCTCCGACCCCACAGACGGTTCTTCGCTTTGCGTCTGCGTGCTGCTCCTTCCTTCGCCTGCGAGAAGGCGTGCTGAGGCAGCTGGACCCACTGCTGCAGCAGCACGGACATTTGCAGCAGCAGCTTCACAAAGTGAAGACGGATGTGAGTGGAGACGAGACACGAGACGGGCAGAGAGGGAGAGCGGGAGAGAGGGAGACAGCACAGGCGTGGGAGAAAGCGAGAAGGCTTTGCAAGACACACACTGGAGATGGACGAAAAAGAACGAGATGAACGAAGAAGAAGAAAAGAGAAGCAGAGAAAGACGTGCAAGGAGACTGACGGAAAGAAAGAAGTTGAACGCGAGAGAGGCAGAAAGGATAAGTAGAGAAGAAAACGAAGAAAAGAAAAGAAGAAAAAAAAGAAGAAGGAAGAGAAGGAGAACGACGATACGGGGGGGGGGTGGGGAGGAGGAGACGGAGATGAGAGGGAGACGCGCAAAGAAGAAAGAGAGATCTCAAATGCATGCAGTCATCAAGGAGGCAGTTCGAAACAGAAAGAGGGAGACAGAAACATGTTGAGCAGGTTGAGCTGATCGACAGAAGAAGAGAGAGAGACAGGAAGAAGAGAGACGAGACAGATCGACCTGTCGCAGAGACGCAGCAGAAAGAAGAACAAGAAGAAACGCGGTAATAGTAGTAGTAGGGGGAAGGGAATGTAAATGAGAAGGGGAGCAGAGCAAGTGAAGATGAAGAAGAAGATGGTGAAAGACAGAAGGCGCAGAAGGAGACGAGACAGAGAGA
>CATKUM010000457.1:0-33348 GCA_949786405.1 Onychomys arenicola
GTGCTCGTACCTGCGCACGTGCCCCAGACAGGCTTGCGCTGTTGGTGAACGAAGCCGCGGATGGCCTGCAGCAACAGCAGCAGCAATCACACCGTCAGCACCAGGATGAAGAAACGCTGCTGCTACATCGTGCAGTGGGAAGAGCACCAAAACACGCAGCGACAGGAGCAGCAGTTCTACAGGTGCTGCAGCAACAGCAGGGAATATGACAACAACACGACGTCGTAGCCACGGTTGATGGACAGAAGCACTACGAGGTGCAACTCCAAGAGAAGTCACCGTACAACGAGCAGGGCCTCCGCTCGTCCTAGAGGAACGCAGTCTTTCTTTTTCGGAGACATTAGCAGCAGTTGGATCAGCATGTTCAGCATCAGCATAGCAACAGCACCAACAATCCACTGGCGACCTCAGGAGGCGGTGGCATGCCCTAGCAGCAGCAGCATGAACAGCAGCAGAAACGCCACAAAGATCTTATCCGCCTGCACTTCTTCGGGCGCAAAAATCAAATCGTTAGCAGGGGGGCAGCACGGAAGAGGAGATGAAGTGTGGGAGGTACTGCAGCAAACAAGCCAGCAACATGCAGCCAGCCGTTGCCAGGTGCTGGGGTCTGAGCAGCAGCAAGCACATGCACTGGAGCAAGTGGACTGCAACAGCGGAACTAGATGGCAACAGCAGAAGCTCTGGCTACCAGCCGTGCGACTCATGCCATGTTGATCTGCGTGCGCTGCCTGTTAACAGGCTCAACAGTGAAGCGAGAGGACATGAGGAAAAGTGAGAAAGAAGAGGAGGAAAACAGGAAAGAAAAAATAGACAAGACGGCAAAACAATGGAGCTCCACAGGGAAACGGGATTCTGATCAACCATTCATTTGAAGGATCTCCCAGCAAAGAAAAGACGACTCAACACTTAGCAGATAAGTGAAAATCTACAAAGACAAATACGAGGAATGTGACTCCTTGTACAGGTGGAAACCGGCGTATTTACATGTCTCCATACACATATATATGTCTTGCTGCGAACGTATGCGGTGAAAAGGAGACACAGGGTCTCCATTAATTCCTTATGTGTATTTGATACGCCTCTTCATACATATGAAGCTAGAACTGGCTGCAATGGATACGTATATTTAGATGTAGCGAGTCGCAACCACATATAAATAATAAGAGAATGCCTCTAGTAGAGTGTGTAGAGAGAGAGACGCGTTGGTGTTCACCATACCTCAATCATTTCCGTTCCCCCTATGATTCGCATAGAGGTACTTTCGCCGCCAGGAATAACAAGAGCGTCTACGTGCTGCAGCTCGGCAGGCCGCCGCACCTGGAGCGAAGAGATCAGAGAGCATACGTTTTCCACGTCTCACTCAACTATATATATATATACATATATATATATATATATATATGGCTACATGACAGAAGATGGGGTTTGGCAATATATGTTGAATTCGAGTAGGTAGTGGAGGTCTATATTCAAAGGCACTTTTCACACGAGTTGTGGAACACAAAGAGGCATTTACACAGAGAACGAGATATAAGTCACTACGCCCCTGCGTGCAGCAGTCGCGGAGACACCCACGCATAGACAATATCCAATGTATACTCGGGAGATGCGTTTGCACACAAAGAGAGAGAGAGATGGAGAGAAAAATAAAGAAGAATGCAGTATCTATCTGTTTTCTTCTACCGTACAAGCAAGTGGCCTGAGAGTCGTATGTGGAGGCATGTACATTAGATACATTTCCATGCGTGTATTATAGAGATGTATACGTGTGTGCGCGTATAGAGCGAGCGAGAGTAGAAATAAGACGACATCAAGTCTCCTAGCTAGCTCTACCTTCCGGGGTCCAACTGGAGACTGCACAAACGTATAAAGGCATGTATTCCTATTTGTATACATATAGACTATAACAGGTGCTTTCGCATACAGACGTGTACCCTTGGTCGCAGGTTCATGGTCTAGGCGTAAAAGAGTCAATCGCCACACATACACACATGATATATTAATATTCAAGGAGGCACGTATACATAAAGAAAGGAAAGAGAAGTGAATTGAGATTGCTGACGCCTCTAGAACAAGGCTAGAATACTCTCCTTCATCGCAGCTTTCATAACTTCTGCGCAAAGAAATTGATTGTCGAGATATATGCATATGTGTACATCTTTCAATATGTAGAAAGAGATAATATGGTGGAAGAATATTCGGCTTATTTACCTTGAGAGGCAGGTACTAGTACAGGCAAAAGGAAAACTGCAACAGATTTATAGGAGAGCAGACCACTGGCGAAACAAGGAAACAACAGAAAACAAAAAATGTCACACAGCGGGCCGATCGAAGAAGTCAACAACACACCGCGTATCCAACATATCATAAATACAGAGAACGGCCCCTTCACGCAAACGGAAAAAGAGCACGCAAAAATGGAATAGTGAGTTGGCGGTGAGAACATATAATGGAGACGGCAGCGTCCACAGAGAAATGCGAGAGAGAGAAAATGAACGCACGCCAGGATAAAGATAGACACACAAAAAGAGGAAAACGGAAAGAAAGACGGAGTAGGGTGCAAGAGTAGTAGGTGCATCATTCCCACGAAGTCCCGCGGGAGACCCAGGAACAAAAAGAAGTAAAAGCGAGCAAAGAGTCAACCAGGCATGCGGAAGGAACGAAGCTACAGCTGATATCAGAGACACCGTCGTATACACGTGCATTCCTCGATAAACCTCACATGGAAGCTATACATACCTACAGCTATTTATCACATACTCTTCCTGGAGTACGCTGTAGCGAGACACGCACAGAGAGGCATATCTTCCTTTATACATTACATGTTAAAAGCGTGAATAGCAACATATGTAGGTACATATTTACTGTATCATAATGTGATGTGATAATACACTAAGACATACATAATACTACGTACCAGAGGTTTTGAGTACGCAGACACAGAGCGGGCGTATGCACACATACTACCACTAGGCACTTTCCGCACATAGCGCTTGTGAACGCCAACAAAATGAGAGTTTCATACATACACTCGAATGTCTTCAAGTAGACTGTAGCATGAAGGAGTGTAATACACACACGGAAAGACACCATGTCTGTGCAGACGCCTGTCTCGGAATATGCAAGAACGCTTCAACGTCCTTCTTCTGAGCAAACGCCTCACGACAAAGGCATATATATATATATATATATATATATATATATATATATATATATATATATGGGCACGAAAATTACACCTCAATTATACATATATAGAGATATATACACATCTAAATTTCTTTCTGCACACTACTGAATATGAAGTAATACACGTGCGTAGATGCGTGTCTGTACGTTAGCCTACTTCCATACATTACATACAAGGAGATACATATGCAAAGACATACACTCTAAACTACATATATACATATATATATATAAATACATACATACATAAACGTAGAGCGATATATAGATACGTATACAGGTATACACAAAGAAGTACGCGAATATATATATATATATACATATATATAATATATATATATATATATATATATATATTTATGTTCGTCAGAAAGGTAATTACTTTGACATTATATACATATCAGTGCTTATACTGCTCATCCTGTGCCCGCGCCTTTCGTCTCCGCACTGAGCGTACTGACGTCTGCATCCACGTAGACATTCAGACACTGGTATATACGCGTGTTTGAGAATATACTACCGCCACGCCTATATGAGGATGCGCTTGTTGATTCGAGTTAGGAGGCGTCAGTCTTCTGTATTCCTCTCTATAATAGACACACCGCGCAGGTGGACTCCTGCCTCTTCTATACAGGTCTGTTTCCACTGACGTCATCAGTCCAAGTATTGGACTCCCGGCATACATGACTTGCACATGTATCATTGTATGACATATATAGACATATACATATATATATATATATATATCCACATATACGCATGTCTATGTTCGCACTGATATATATATATATATATGTTCTTGTATGTGTCCACGTGTGTGTTTATCCATCCAGTCGGATATCAATACGTTTCACTGTGGTCTGCGGTCATGCCGGATTGCAGGCAGCTTGACATGTTCAAAGCCCACTATTGAAGCGCGTGATTTGGGACGTAGCCAACAAAAACCTGTTGCCCTTTCCAGAGACTTCTCTACCTACAAGCAATCTTACACGCAAGCAGATATATGCAGCACAAGCCTGGTATATCACCCAGTATTTCTCTCCATGTAGCCATACATGTAGCGAGAGAAACATATGTACAAACATGCAGTCTAATTCTTCGCGCCGGAGAGATCTGTACAGCAACAAGTTGTTTCTTCCCTTCTCCGCACATCAGTGACGCGAAGAAGACGCACTTCTTTCAGACGCATCCCCTTCCCAAGGCGTTTGAAAGCATTAATATGATTAGCGAAAGCCCCCTGTAAGGCTAGAACTCCCACTGTAATCTCTTTATACTGCAGTTCCTCATCTCTCCTCTGCATCTGCTTGTGGTGACGCTGGCGCTGCAGCGTCCCGCCCCCTGGCAGCTTCTGCTGCTGTTGCTGTTGCAGCGTAGGCTGCAGGCCGGCTGTCGATACTCATCGTCTCTTTCGCGAGCACCGGCGGGACTGAAGGTAACGAATTTGCAGAGTAACAAAGTTGACAGAAACAATCGGACAAAGGAGACGAAGCAAGAACGTCGCGATAATGCAAGAGCGGCATGAGGCGAGAAGAGAAATTTCCGCAGAGATAAGTGCGAGTGACCACTAAACGAACAGAAAGTAATCCACGACCACAGAACGGAAGACGCTGCAAGACGGCATAGAGAGTGAAAATAACATGCAGACATATCAGACAAAAAAAGTAGTCTCATTGATTTATTTGAAACATGTGGAAGGAGACAACGAAGAACACTGAGGAGATCATGAGTCGCCAGGCAAACTAGCAAAGGAAGGAAAGAAAAACGGACACAATAAAGAACGTAACGAAGAAGATGATGAACATGATGAAGATTGTCTCGAAGTGCTGAATATGCAATAAATGAACGTGGAAATCAAGGGGAGCCGCCTTGCGTGTTCCACATAGCTAACTGCCTAAGGCGACGACATAGCTGCAGTGTCATCGGTGGGAGCGAAAAGGAACCGATTGACGAGAAAGCTCAGTAATATTACTTCCGACTTTAGTGGCCCCCGACGGATAACGATTGATCGACAAGCGCATGTCAAAGACTTGAGAGTAGAGTAATGTTAGGAAAAAACAGCGGCTTGAAACGCGGACAAAGGCAGTATCTACAGGATGTATACTGGCAGTATTAGTGGGTTCTGAGCAGGGATCATTGCGGCCTTCACTAGTGGTAAGCCTCACATCTCGGCGCCTACCCATTGGAGGAGGACTCGCAAGCATCACAGCAGAACTAGTCAGAGTATTCTAATTGGCGGCAGTAGGAATAAGAGGAGGATTGATAGGGGAAATGGTAATGATAGTGTTGTAATGGTGGTTACCCAATGTAATGCATCAGTTAGCCTTGCATGTTCGCGTAGATAGGCGGCCGAGTAAACGACAGGAGAAAGTCTGCTGCGGTCGATAGTGCTAAAGAAACCGAAAGTGTCGTACCGTTTTTCTGATGCATCTGGTAGTTCTCCTGAGTTAGTGCATCAAACAACAAAGAATCTTGTGCGGGTAACTTTGCAAGTGCGCGCCCTATAGTTTGAAGAAAGACGACTCAAGACAGCGGCTCTTCGTCCACAGCTGCGGTGTACGTATACCCCGGGAAACAAGGGGCTGGATAGTCGTCCGCTCTGAGGAAAGGCAGGCAGACAGCGAAGTAGAAGTAAAATAGCACTTCAACCGCTTGCAATCCCACGTGGATACATATATTCCAGTACAATTGCATGCTTTGCCCTGCCAAGGTGGATCTGGATCTGTACAGACGCGAGCGCACGCCGGTGGATTCGTTTGCACCTGTATATGCATTGTTCAAATACAACTTTGAATAGCTCTTTACAAGATCAATGCCGTAAGTCATGTTCAGGGTCCGGGAGAATGCATAAGTGAATAACTGCATCGATATATATATGCAATTTTTTGATAGAATGGACGAATCGACACGTGGGGTGCATGCGTTTTGTTGCTCCGTTCAAGGAGGCAGTGTGTCATCGGGCCCGGCTTGTCTTGTGCACGGGAGTGTGCTATAATACTAAAACATACTGTTGCTATATGTGTCGATGCGCCACTAGCAGTTGCGCGTCCAGTGTGAAGTAACCCCAGCCTTCCCCAACTCCAGTAGCAGCAGTAAAACATCAGAATCAATCTATTATATTGAGCAATACCGCCAACGTCACGGTCGACAGGATCGAAACCAGGTACGATACACGGCATTAGCGCCAGCGCACGAGACAGCGAAGGGTACGCGCAGCGAGCGTGGGGAGAGCAGCAAGCGTAGGGAGCGCAGCAAGCCACACTAGCCGAGGTTCGTAGAAAGATTGTTCTTCTCTAGCAAGGGGGTTTAGTGCAGTTGTTGTGACTCATGGAACGTTCTACAAGCGTAAGTACCTTTATCATTCTGGTAGATTCGAACTCTCCAACGTCCTAAGAACCGCGAGGGTCGAGAGTTGCGAGTTCTAACCGACTCGATGACCAAAGGCAAGAATGTATTACTAGACGTCAGTACGTACAGCTAGATATGGAAACACGATGAGCCATTGAAGCCCCGCTATGGTATTCTGAAAGGCTTATGACTTTGACCACCATTGCGAGTGAGTACTGAGCATCCCACGTCCTTGGTGCAGAACTTGATTGCAGTGTTGTTCTTGATAATGCGATTGAGTAAAAACCGCAGTGTCTGAGAGGCAGTAAAAGGCGCCAGCGTACAATCGGTGCTTCGAGTACTTGTCCGATTTGCAACTAACCTGCTTTTACTACTTGCGCACTGCTCATTTTTGGACGTCTATCCACAGTGAACCTTGGCGCACACAATGGGGGTAGACTGCAGCACCCATCGGCTAACTCAACTTCTCGCAAGAACCTACCCATTTTAACTGTCAAAGACGGCTCAGAGAAGCGAAACAGAGAGTCTTTTCTCGAAAGTGATGTGTGTAACTCACGCAAATGCTACGCGCTGTATACACGTTGCTTTTCTTCTAGCGTTGCAACCCAAAGTCTCTTCCACTAGACAACTATACAGGCATTACTCTGTGCGGATTTGTTTCATGTGAGTCTGCACGAAGTCATACTACAACTATCCCTCCGCATGTGAATCACAATTACTCAGTGCACACAGAGAGATAGCTATACACACATATGTGCATATGTATTTCACAGATATTATAAAAACAAAATACATGCCACTGCAAAACCATGTGTACTTGCAACTTCTGCTATTAAGAGCGCAAGGAGAATTCGCTCACGTTTGAGCTAGACTGGAATTCCTTCTTCCTGAAACATGGCACAGTGTACACTGGTGTGCGCAATTTTCGAAGACATATAAGTTCCACATTCGAGACAATGGGGTACACATTTTATCTGGCAGTCCGTTTTTAAACACGAACACAGCACACAAGCTGCCTCGCTTGTGCTTTCTACATGTGCAACAAGAGAAAAATGATGCACATGTGGCAAGTTCTTCATTCTGTTCAAAATTTCAGTCAAACAAGTAAGACGTGCATCAGCTTGTAGACACCTCATTATAACTTGGAAGATTCAAGCAGTCTGATAAATGTTTAACTCATCGCCGCGGCAAAACTCTGAGTAGGCGAACGGGAATTTTAGCCTTCATTCCACCAGGGCAGCAAACTCGGTGGCACAAGTCAGCCAGTTCACTTCACGCTCCAGCACCGCTGAGAATATGGATCAGGTACCGCACCCGCGTCGTATTGAAGGCGAGACGACTGGCACGTGCAACGTTGCAGTGTCTCCAGATACCTGAAGCTTCGCGTAGCAAGACCTGCTAGGATGCTGCAGTGCTTCATCTCTAAGGTGCTCTGACTAAAATATGCAAAAGTGAGCTCGCCAAGTGATTCCTTGAACTCCTACGACAGACGACCTCTATCACAGGTTGAAGACGAATATCGATAATCATGCACGCACACACGTACGTGGCAAATGCGTAAGCCCAGTGCGCGGATGTTCACTGCACAGCGACTGGAGATCTAAGCGTTCAGGCTGCCGAGCTTTAACGTAGTTTTTAAACTTGTATTCGCTTAAAGCACGCCACGATGCGTCTAAGGAGCACACTCGCGTGAACCAGCAAAGTACACAAGCGGTGAAACGCGTCTTTCACCATAGACATGAAAGGTCATTCGCATGCAGTTCTTTTCTGAGAACGCTGCATGTAGCAGAGATTGTCCACATGGGCAGAAGTGGGGTAGAATCTCATAATTAACTACTGTTGAAGAAGCCCGCCGGAAAAAACTGCGACTTGCAGCGCTGCGAAGATAGATGTGCATCTGCAGCTACCTCTGTGCATCCTTCTATTTGCACAGGTGTGGGTGTGAAGGTAGAAAACCCCGATTCTGATACTGCTCCAAAATCGACAGAGAGCAATTACTTTGCCACGAGTCTGTACACCTTTTGAAGGTGTACAACTTTCTTCCAGTGAAACAGTGTGTACCTCCTTCTCACGTATTGCAGTGGCTTCGGCAGCACTCCACAAGACCACTGGGTAAACACTACCCGCGACGGAAAAGTTAATAGAACGTAGGGCATACAGCATGTGCGCGTTAGTGGAGACTCTGCAAAAAATACACGTAGTACTTGCAGAAAAAATATTCGCCTAGTCATTGACAGTACACTCCTACATGGCTCTTCTTACAGAATGACTCTTCGGTACTTTCCGTGCTCCCTAGACTCACGGTGAGACCTGCACTGGATGACTGGTTTTGTGGCGCAATTCCGACGTCTTCAACCTCCCATCTGAACGTAGACGGTGAAAGCTTGAGGATGCACCAAACACTAAACGTACAGAGGTGTACAAACATCTAGTATATGTATTCGTAAGTATCTCTCCGCTTACGCGGGGATGTGAGTTTATCGTGCAGAACAGAAACGTTGTCGTCACTCCTCCAAAATAAGGCCACAGGTTTCACTGGATCTTGTTCTTCAGAATGCACACGCCAAGGTTTCCCGCAACTGCCATACGAAAAAGTGAGGAGTTTCAAAACATGCCTCATTTTAGTGAACGCAACGTTGCGTTTCGTGAATCGTGACAAACCGCTAGATAAAAAGAGCCAGTGACTGGCAGGGATGAACACTGAATAACAGCACCCTAACACTTGTGCCATCAACATTCACATTACACTGATGCACGATAATATCACTTCCTCGTCCAGGATCGCTAGCTTCTACGTTGATTTGAACTGAGGAAAAAGAGAGAGCTTCGCAGGATACCACGGGGCTCGGCAAAAATCATCCAACTGTGCAGCAGCTTGCTTCGCCTGTTAGTTTACACGTGGGTTGTTCAGACACGTATGTTCAGCGCATCGTATATGTACGTCTGAATGTGTTTGTACCTGGATTACTCTGAGCTGAGTAACTCAAGGTTATAGAAGTGTACAGCTAGAACAGTTATTATGTAGCCACACGGGAACGGTCTAACAATCACTTTTTGACCTGCACGGTCAACCGAGGCAGCTCCTAGTCGCTCAATCAGCCATTGCAACAGTGCATTGATACCCAAGCAAAACAACGGTGGAAGTTCAGAGAAAAGCGTACATCTACGTCAACAACGTGTGGATAACTAGTGTATCAGCAATATAGCCTGCTTGCCCATGAGACACAGTTCGTATGCAGTGACCACTCATGCAGTAGAATAACGTCGCAGCAAGGCTCTCCTGCAGTATCTCACTGCACGCTGCTCGCACGCGCAGGTATTGCGTGAGAACATATGTACACACGTTATTTTGGTAAAGTTTCCCACGATGGGGCGCGGACTGTAATGCAGAGCTCCACACGCATAGATTTTTGCTAGCTGGCGGATTGGCTTTCACCACGATATTATTCGAGCCCGGCTGAAGTAGTACACAAGTGTTGTAGTCTTCCTGTACATGAACAAGCTGCAGCCTGCAGTAGAAGGTGGTGTCGAGGCGTTGGCTGTCCTATAGGTCTGCTGCACCAGGACCCAGTAAGTTGCCCATCTGTATACAATTTTCTCTCACCTACAACATGGTGCGATCGGTGGATAATGGGAGCGTGGCTCGATAGTTGGGAAGAAGCAACTCTTGTGAAGTGCAAAACACAGAAGTGCCTCAAATATTTATCCACGCATAGCGAAACCAGTGAGCGTGCATCGTGGTAGAGCTATACGGAATTCTGTATCAGTGCGTAGAGAAATCAGACATCGTGAGTCAATTCCAGCAACTGGAACGGCAGAGAGCACTTCTTGACCACAAGTACTTCGAAGGTGTACAGCCAGAGGAATGGCACAACGACCGCATTTCCTGCACGTCCTTCAAGTGGGAACAACACACTCCGGTCTCAAGTAGATCAGCTGCGTCTGCAACGCGAGTAAGCACGTGGGCGGGACGTAGGTTATGTACCTGCGTGGATGCAAAGAGCGAAGTGCGGTTACGTGTAGCATGATCCAAGTAGTGCAGGTTGTATCCTGAGGGACAAGCGGGAGCGGACGCGAAGGTTCTTCTTGATGCTCTAGAGGCGAAAGGTTTACCACTCTCTTTTGTGAAGAAAACTCGCATTATTTTTATAAAAATAAGCTTTATGAACGGAATAGTGATGCTTTACACGCTTTCTGCGTGTGCCATTCCTGTGAGTCCATTCGCGCGCGTATAAGTGTTTGCCTGTGCCCGTATGCGCGATAACCAACAAAGTGTCGGCTCCTGACAGCATGTGCGTACTCACCAAGTATCGTCAATCATGGAATTACTGCACAGAGGCAATATGGTATGACTGTGGCCGTAGTGCCCCAAATTTGCCAGGTGAGTTTCGATTCGTCGTTTGAACGCGCCAACTCTGCAGAGAGAGTCGTCCTATATTTCAATGTAAGTTGGTGTCCGACCCAGGAATCGAATTGACGAAACATGAACAGCGTGAATGGAAACAACTCACCTGTTACCGCCGTAGGCACGCCCATGCGGTTCTGTGATACTTCACAGATGCACAAAGTGATGAAGTGGGGGGTCTTCCCGCCAGTAGTTAGTTGTTTTACAGAGAGCTGCAACAGCAGCAGCAGCTGCTAATAATGTACTGGCCTGCACAGCCGCAGTAGATACGGAGCTAACTGGTGAGATAGTATTCAAATATGACATTGATAGAGACATCTGAGCAAAAACACAGTCACCACAGGTCAACGGTGGGAGCAGATGTGAACTGATAGTGGAAACTGCTCCTGCGCACATGGTTATTTACTGCGAAGTGATGGGTTGCACGTTCGTTTGAAAAGTGCATTGGCTTGATTGAGAAATTTAGTATGTTCAAGTGCAGTAGAAGTCGACATTGTGCATTGTGCCACGCCTGCAGTTGGCGTAAAACACGTGTACGTTCCCGGACATGTTCACATATAAATATCTCTAACTATACGCAGACCGACTCAGTCACAGACGCTGGTACGCCCTGGCGCCTCGTATGCTGTCAGGCATCAGATAGCACATAAGGCTGGATAGCTCGTCGAAATCACGTACCTGCTCGTAGACGTGTCTGTAAGCAGAACCCAGAGTCGCACAGCTTTACGTATAGCGTTGCTTGACGAGAACTCTAAAAAGCGTACTCCCGACGTACATGGAATCTGAAGCACGTTCTGGTAGATTGTGCGTGCTTCGCCGCCTGTTGACCAGTTTGGTCTTGCACTGTGGCGTATCTACGTGTGCGTCCACGCATACGGTTAGACTGGGGTGACGTAGGCACTCAACCACAAGCACACGTTGCCGAAGCCCTGCGGCTCCAAATGTGGACGAAGAGAACTAGTCTTCAGGCTATGATCACTGGGAACGACGTCAACGCGTGGTGGTATAATGAAAGAAGCGGGAGCGTATTGTGTCATGCACTGGTAACTTCCGGTCAGTCGTTCCGGGAGTGCAATGCTTGGCGGGCTTTCTCCTTCACCTCTGTTGTGTACTCAACGGCAGCTTTCCCATATATGCGAGGACGTACAAATATGCAGAGAGATGTCAACTAGTGTCTTGAACGGATAATGAAGGCGCCCTCCGTAGTCGTTCAGGCTTTGCACAGCGCTTCGACCTATCTGTTTGAGAAAATCCTTTCATTCCCACCTGCTGTGCAAATGCTTACGTGACTCGAAGCTTGGAGCTCCATGTAATATAATGCCGATTGTTTGTGGCAGATAGGTATTGTTCCAGCTGCCTATACGGCGCATCATGTGTCGGAAGAAATGTTCGAAACCTTCATGCGTAAGGTAGCTTCACCCGCAGCCTTCCGTCTGACCGCCTTTCTCTCCAACGTGAGCTTCTACAGTCTTTCCACACGATGCTGTGTTCTCATCTTGTCCGCAAATAAGCGCAATTATTTGTGCCTACTAAGGGTTTGGGCGTTCACCGTGCACCGATGCTACCGTGATGCCATCATTGGAGTCGCTTCGTTTTATTCTGTCTCCTTCCTTACGTTATCCCGCTGTATTGACTGCACTCCTTCTGAGAAAATCACTCTACTCTTGCGTTACAATGTTTAGACTCCTTGACTGTGTGACCTTAACTGCATGTATTCCACGGACAAAGGCTGACCAACGTTGGGGAGGAACCCAGCCGTAGAAGTGGCATCATCCCCTGTGGGGATCGGTGTTGCTGACGGGGGTACTGCCACAGGCTGAAGGGTGGCTACGTTTCTTTTGTAGAGGCACTGAGAGAGGGATAGTACGCATTCTGCTGGGACTTCACGGACGTGTCTATGTGCTGGCAGGCTGTGCAACCAGTGCAACGTTGCTCGGATGCCGCACCGCGATGGAAGTAGATGCCTGAAAGGTAGTAATATTTTTATGCGTTGTAGTACAGACGCTTGCGGAGTGTCTATTGCTGTTAAGGCTTCCTATGTCGCAGCTACCGGTGTCTACCTGTTGACTACCGCACTCCCGGACATTTCCAAAATAATACATGCCTCTACTTTCGTAATAAACAAAACCAGCGAAGGCGGCTCTCTCGAGACTGTCACTATCCTAGCTCTTTCCGGCGATTCACCTTCCGCACAACAAGCGACACGACGTCTGGACAAGGATTGCGAAATTCCACACAGCATCAGTTGTAGGAAAACACTTGCCACGCCGCCTCAATACCGGCCTTCAAAGAATGCTGTGCTGTTTCAATATGGGGCCAGCCGCAGTGCTGGTCGTCATTGCATTACAATTTTTCCCTTCAGACGTGGGTTGCTCCGAGGGCACCGACCGGCAGAACCGACAGCCACTGTCGGAGGCATCAGCGTTAAATGCGCAGTTCCCCATGCAGAATGTTGATTCCTTACTTCGAATGCTGAAGGAGGCACGACAAGAAATGCACCTCACTCCGGAGGAAGCGAGTCTATTGCTTGCAGGCAGCTGGAGCGCGCCAGGTCACGCAGAGTCATCGTCCGAGGCATTTCGTAAAGAAAGGGGTTCTGAAGAAGAATTACTAACACCCAAACTTCCCGACGCTGCACAGTTGCATGAGAAGTTGGCTCGGGCGCTAGGAACAGCGAAAGTCGTGGTTGATAAGGCTGGCAAACAGTTGCGTACAGCTTTTGGTTTGGAGGGTGATGGCACCGGTCTCCTACAGCGATGGAAGGAGGGCACCACTGCCGTCAGAGGTGCTCTTGGAAAACTTTTCGGACCTTCAAAGCCAGAAGATTCAGAAAACGTACTACAGAAGGATCTAGAGAACCTCCTCGCCGTTCTAGTCCAGCAGCAGCAGCAGCACCAGCAGCAGGTCGCACCGTCCATCACCGTTGATAGTCGTGCAGAGGCGAAACAAGGGAGCGAACGCGAAGCACTAAACAGCGTATTTCGGAAAGGTGCAGCAGGCGCTGCGTCGTCAGACACGTCCGCAGAAGCGCCAACAGGAGGTGGCGAACGTAGAAGTCGAGGAGCAGGCTTACCACCGCTAGGAGGCGTGGAGAATGATGCTTTAGAAGAGATGCAGATGATTGTGAGAACGCTTATGCCGGGAGCAGAGGAATCGAGGTTGTCACTGCTGAGCGAGATCCCCAGTGTCTTACCTTTTGAGGAGTACTTGGCCAACGTAGCCCGTAAAGTGCACGAGGAAGGTGTAGGAAGTATAAAGACGTCAGGCCTGGAGACTTTGCTTGGATTAGCTTCGCCCTTATCTTTTGGACTGCCAGCGACGAGTTTCGGAGCAATGTCAATCCTTACGAAGGACGACACACAAAGAAACTGGGAGACGATGGTGCAGGCTTTTAAACAGCAAGGAAAAGCGGACTTTACTAGCAAGGAAGCTCTGGAATTGATGGAGAAGATAGCAGTGGTCCTCGCGTGCGCATATAAGACTGCAAAAACTCTTCTCGGCGAAAATGAAGCTAACAACCTAATTCGCGCAACGATCCGTCAGAACGCTGCCTTCAAAAAACAGGTTTTGTCTTCCGTAAAGAAAAATTTGATGGAAGGCGTAGAACCCGGTGAAGATGTAGCATTGGCAGAAGCTGCCAGTGGTTTCGGAGAGAGCCTTCCGACTGAAGCGAGAAACACCGTGGATGTAGAAACTCGTTTATCGCGCGAATTATTACTGAAATTGACTCGCATGCCACAATCGTTCTACAAAAACCTTATACAGAAATACCGGGAGACTTTAGACCAGTGGGGTGTGAGTCCCAATGAGGTACTCAACGTAGTGAAAGACGCCGTGGCTTTGAATCTCCCTCCTAAAGAAGAAGGAGATACAGGTCTCACAAGTGGCCAATAGACCCGATTGCCAGTATGGTGTTTTGTAGCGAGTTCCAGCCGTATCCGCCAACGGTAGTTAGAATCGCAGTAGATCAAGCAGAAGGGACTAATTCACGCGTGGAATGTGGAGTAAACGCCTATATATATGTGTATATATACGTATAACGGCTGTCGTGGACTACCTGAGACAATAAAAGTTAGAATGCGACCCACTGCGGAATGCGGAGTGTACCACCTACCGTCGCAGGAGAAGTGGACTAGGCATTTGAGGAGAAACACACGGGCTCTGTGGAGAGTGTACGTCTCAACAGAAAAATGGCAGGTGAAACAGGAAAGGGTAGATGCAACTGATTATACTTGACAGCATCATCAGCCGTTGAGAGAAACGACACTCTCCTGCGCCTGCACTGGATCCTAAACTCTTTCATGAAAGGTGCCGTAGACACTGGTGTACGCGTTATAGTACGAAGGCATCATCTCGGGAAGAAAACTGAATGATGTAGTATTCGTTACTCTTCTGCTCACTACACTCACTGTGGAGAAAAGTCAAATAGTGTCTGTCCGTCGAGGAGCAAAGAGCGTACGGTCTTTCGAATACGTGTGTCGTCGGGATTACGGGTTGAACGATAACACGCATCAGTGCAAAGCGTAAGACAGAACCTTCACCTTTTTTAACTCGCCAACACTACGCAGAAATGCAGTGTGTTCTGCCTGCCGCCGTACGCAGGAGCAAGTATGTGTGCAAATTGTTTACCGAAAAGAGGTCTGAGTGGGCACACCTTAACGTACACCTAGAAGCCCCGTAGGTGTCTGGGCATTACGCCTACATTAATATGTATCTGAAATACTGTATTCACCTGCCCGCAAGCACGATGGGTAGAAATAACATCTGCTACAATCACCGAGAAGTTTACATTTTCGCATGATGTCCGCTGTTGTAGCGTACGTAGAGAAATACGATCTGCACAAACCCGCCCTGTCCCTCTGGATACGGGACTTGCACGTACTTAGAACTGAACGAACCAAATATACGCACAACGACTAATACACAACGAGTCGCTCTGCGCGCCGTCTTCTCGCGAGTTGTACACGTACATACATGCTCAGATACAGTGACAGCAACTCCCACCTATATACGTGTACACATCTTTTGATTTACCCGCAGAGAGACGTCTTTCACAGTTCTCTCTGAGCAGATGCGCGCACGCACTGTCGAGTTTAATCTCCGTGTGCCAGCAACTTACGAGGCGGCACTCCGAACGCTGAAGCAACTTATGCTATTACGCAGTGGCCATCGCATTGTTGAGGTCAGTCTCCATGTGCCAGGGGATATACACACTTTTCCAACACGATACTCACACAACGCATTGTAATTAAGGTACGTTGTATAGCACTAATGCGTACAAGAGTGTTACACCCTGTGTTTGGCGTACACGATCTCCACACAATGTGTCCAGTTACTTGTAATACGCCACTTTGCGAAATCTACCTGTATATATATATATATATATATATATATATATATATATATATATATACGCAAACGAAATTGAAGGTGTGGTAATTGTGGAAGTGTACGTTACATGCCATCAGGCAATGAGGTACAGCCTCCCCGAAAATCGACTGCTCAAGGAAACGCGTACCCGGCTTAGTTAACTACAGAAAAATGTGACAAAGCAATCATGTTAGTTGTTACATATTTCAGTTCGTAGTAATCTATCATTTTGTACCTTGAGGGCAGCTGTACACCTGGACGGCTACTGAAATTTTAATACTACGTCTACACCTTCGAACGTACTAAAACACAACCAATAACTAGAGGGACGATGGCGTCGTGAATACTCCGCGCGGAATACGCTCATTGCACATACACCATGAAGGCACCCACGTATACACTTGCTTATGCTCTGGTGTACTCCTCAAGAGGGTCGTCCACACAATAGTTGTACAGGCTAGAAGTAGCCAAGCAGAACAATAATGTACGTTTGTGTACAATCCAAAGCTGTGCGTTTGTACGAGATCTCCAGCACCGCCACGCGACGATACCAACGCTCGAGTGATAGCTGACCTTCAGCAGTCAGTTTAGCAAAATGTGCAGCATCAACGCTGACACATATAAATACGTTGAACACGTACTAAGTTCTGTTTGTGTTGCAAGAGATGTGCATACATGCATAAGTACGTCGCCATATTAGATATCCGACACCCCGTCTGTGAATGGACGTGTTACCAGACATTTACACGTATTCAGGTTTTGCAGTTGTAGACAGATACGCGCACCATCACCTTTCGCCTGTGCAGAAGACGTGTACCTGGTCGCACGTAAAGTTACGCACAACCACATTCCATTTGTGCTCACCACCGGTCTCCGTTTCGTCTCGCTTTTCTCTCCGTTCACAACGAAACACGATATGGCACGAATATGTCCACTCATAAGGCAAAAAGAATGGGCCCTCAGCAACAATTCTGATGCCAGTCTGGCCTTAACCAGAAGTTATATCACACTATGCAAATTCCCTAGCCGCTTCTCTCTGTCCTTTCTTCCTTAACGAATTGCCGTCAAATGGTTGCCTCAAATATAGTATGTCCCTGCCTCCAGTAGCTCCTGGCGTGGCACATTTCCTTCGTCGTTTTGAACTTTGTAAATGTGGGCACAGCCACACACGTAGGTGCCGCACATTAGTGCGCAGCTTCCGAAGAAGTATCTCCTTGTTTGGGCCGCATTGTTTCTCATGTCAGAACCCGTGTATTACATTGCGGATCAAGGCGTCAGAGTTTTCACTAGTCGAAAATGGAAGCCCTGCGGAAGCGCTTCCCCTCTACGATTGCATTGCCCCTGAGGACAGTAAAAAAACCAGAAAAACGGGTGCGCCATCAGTTCCTCACATTGCTAGCAGTATCTATAGATATTTAATGAAGTAAACTCTGGGACGTCTAGCATCCTGATGTCTTAGCATGGCAGACACTCAATAGCGAAAAGGAAGTGAGTGTACCTTATACTTACCACCCAGAAAATATCTCAAACCAGCTGTGCGTTAACAAGACGTGTATACTTGACATCCGTGCTCGTAAGTGTTCGCTTGGGGTCTCTACAATTGCGGTCTCTACCAGTGAATAGAGAGACATATAAGTAATTTATAAGTAAATGCGTTCGCGGATGCTTCGGGGCAGTCGAAGATGGCAAAAGCGGTCTAAGCGCGGCTCCATAAGTTACAGTGGCGCACTGGGTGTTCGTCACGTACAGTTGTTAGAGCTCCTGAACATCCGGACGCGCATGCAGAGTGTAAGCAGGTGAAGCTTCAATGACTGGTTTTCGCGTCCGCGTTCTTCTCAAGCCGATCGAATGCAATTGTGGTCGTTGGAAGGCATGGAGCGGTGTCCAGCTTCCGATGGACCAAATGTACCACTGCTGACGTTGTGTTTCCTCAGTGAAAGTCGCGCGCAACTGTCAAAACCAGCCAAAAAGATCTCTTTATCTGAGAATCCGTATCACGGAATCAACAGAGTACTGCATCAATACGACCGATTCAAAATTGCAATTATGTCCAAAACAGGCAAGGCGCATATAAAGAGTAGTAAAAAGCTTTGTTGTCTGTTTGAAATCTGCGCGTAGTATCTCTATGTCCAACTACAACGGCCCTGTTCATGATGCAATGTGAACACATCCTCTTTCCAAGCACTCTAGCTGTGCTCACACAACAGTGTTGTATCCGGCTACCGATTTGGACCGTGCATGCTGCTGCTGCCGACGGAAGCTCATACGCAGCTCCGTTGACGTGTCTTTACGCCAGGACCGCGCTGTCTTGAGACAGCGTCCCCTTTTTCCACCTGGGGCGCGTCAAATTATTCCATGAGTGCACGTAATAGGACGACGCTGACCCCCACAGAGGGGACGCCACAGGAAGCTCAAGCATCGCCATCCTTGGCCACTGACAGACTTCCACAACACACCTCCGCGTCTTGGTACGCGTGTTCTTTCACACACTTGGGCCGCTGCGGCAAAGCGCCCGATCCTCTCGAGAACTACGACGACTGACGCATAAGTGAATCCGCGTCGTCAGGATTTGAAATAACTGCTGAATATAGCACATTTCAATACATGTGACATGCCGCCACACTTGCCGAAGACTGTGCGAAATATAACCAAACTTACTTCGACGGACTTTTTCTTGTAGCTCCAAGGATAGACTCAACGGGAGGCGGAGCACCAGCCGCACGGCGTTTCATTTTCTCTTCGTGTTTCTGTCTTGCGGATAGTTGCGTCGTTGCGGATAGTAAGCTAACGCAGCTCATAGGGGGCTGCTCAGTAAAATACGGATGCAGCAGCGCTGCGGCACACAACAAAAGACGACTACGTCCAAGCGTGACAGATCTCAACTTACACGAATAAAGGTAACCTTACGTGGTTCTTTCGAAATCCATTTATCCGTGAGTGCGCCGCAAGTAGATTTTCACTAAACCAAACGCCAACGTATAGCTACAAAGCGCGCAAATAATACGTGGTGTCACCCGTACCTTTAGCATGCTTAGACGTGTAAGAGACGCATTTGACATAAACACGTACCTACATATATATATATATATATATATATATATATGTATGTATATCGGTATGTAAGTTGTTGGCGTGTCTACGCCGGCAAGCACGATAAATATTCACTTTACACCTCGATTCGCTTTGTATACATTACAGGCGCATGAATGTTGTGCGTAGGCAGCTTTGTGGACGTGTGCTTCCCCTATGTCTCGCGGGTGCCTTTTACTGAGAGAGCGTAAAGCACCGGGGTGGACGAGTGTGCAGTCAACTCGAAACAGCAGTGTTTGTGTGGAGAGGAGCGGAAGCTGGGTGGAGAACGAGAAGATCATCTCAAGGAGAAGAGAAACACTGCATTGATGCACGTAGGCGCCCCAGCATCCGTGTGAAATGAAACGACTTCAGCAGAAGATACGCATGGATTTCACTTCGAGAAGGAAAAAGGAAAATGGAGCAGGCAGCGTCACCAGCACTTCGTGCGGTTATTTGACACGTGTAAGGGATATGAGGTGAGTCCCAAGCAGGAAGGAGTTGCTGAGTCTCCTACGATCGAAGAACGAAGATAGCAGTAATTGCTAGAGAATACACAGTGAAGAAGCAGTGTGCAGCACGGGTAGGAAGCCGTCGTTATCTGCGCCGCGAGAAGAGCAACACTGGAATAGAGAGAACACCGTCCCTAAAAAAATCCCCGGACGTTATAGCAGATACACCCGACGTGGGAAGAATAATGACAATGAATGGTGACATTGAAATATACTGAAATATACTAACCATCTCTAGCGGAAATGCGCTTTGCTGGATCGAAGGTGAGGAAACGATTAAGCAGATCCAAGCAGTTCGCCGTCTCCTTTTTGAAGACGTCTCTCAGCGTATTCGTCTGCGCACGCCGCATACACGCCTCTCCGCGGAAAATCAGAAATATCAAGAGCAATATGTTGTCAGCAGCAGTAATACCAGCATGAGGACCCTTCACACAAAGAAATAGTGGTGCTTTCACAGTACAATAGCACTGGGCAAATTTGCAGAAGCAGCAATAGCAGATGAAACTATCAAGAGGACATAAATAACCCAGGAGCAAAAATTGATGAGCAGGAACGGCATCGGTGACGCAGAATCACAAAACAGCCCGGCCGGAGCAGCTGAAACGGAAAACATTACAACAGAAGCAGCAGTAAGTTCTTTTCACAGCAGCAGCATGGCATGACCACTCCAAGCAGTAGCAGTCAGTATACGCGTCACTGGTGCACACACGAGAGGATACACAGAAGTAGTAGCAGCACCAGCGTCCCGTTCAGCAGCGTCTGCACACTAGCAGCCGCAGCCTACTCAACCGCAGCAGCACAAGGCGGAAGCAGCAGCAGTATCAGCAGTTCACGCCACCAACAAACCCCTGCTAGCAGCAGCAGAAGCAGCACACGCAGGCAGGCGCCACAGTCGCTGTAAAAGACAACGCGCCAGCAGAAGCCATCACAAACACATTAACATCACCGCGTGCACCGCCAGCAGCACGAATAGAGCAGCCATGCCAGCACAGACCCCCACGTCTGTGAGCAACATTTTGTTGCAGCATCACCGACCCAGCAGTAGGGAAGATGGCAACGCGAGCCAACAATGTCATCTTGAAAAAGACAACCGAGAGGCTATCACAAGCCACTCGGAGCGGCTGACGTGCCAGTACTGCACAAATAGTATCAGCGGTTCGAAGCGGAACCTGCTTCCAGATCATCACTACAACTACAACAGTATCTACAGCGAGAGAACAAACACTGCAGACATGTCTTCGTACCCAGATGCTACAGACGACGTTACGTCTTCATCACACAATATATATCCAGCGGGAGAGAGAGACCGCCGAAGAACGGCAACTTGAGGAAAGGATGCTTGGAATTGCTTTTATTTATCTATAACGACATTCACTGTGAACAGTTGTAAACGGTTTGAAACACTGCTTTGCCTTCATGACGTCGCTCTACATTTCAGAACAGCACCCCCTTGCCCGCCCGTGCCGTCGGGGCAGGCACGCGTAAACCTTAGATTGCCGTACGTCGAGAAAGGTTTAGTTCTACTGCGTTCGAGTCCCTCGCGTATTAAGGCACTCGAATGCGAAAAAAAACAAAAAATTATCCTCATCCTTGTTTCTCTCCTCCTCTTCTGTAAACGTATGTAGGGATGTGCAGTCCTGGAAGGCAGCTTTTCAGGCGGCACCCGCGGCCGAGATGTTATTAACTGACAGCCATAACTGGATGCACCTTCTACTAGGTATGCCGCAGTGACTGTAGACCTTATTAAACATCCGCACCTGGACATGCAAAACCAGAGCGAGTAGTATGTGCTTGCCTAAGTAGAGAGAAATAGATCCACACACATACCCGTATACATCGATACATATCGAGAAGCTCATCTCAATGTATAGACACCTAAATTATATTTGGTGCAATCTACCGTAAGAGACGAAAAAGGAATAACCATTCTTCCTTCCAATTTCCATCTATACTTCAATTCGATCTAACACGTGTAACAACGGACGGCGCCCTCGCGCGTACACTCCGTCTCACTGTGCTGTAGGTAGAAGCGAGTTCACACACGAACTTCACTCTCATCTTAACACGAGCACGGAGTGACGTCGCTGTAGAGTTGTAGACTGTTGCTTCACAAGTGCATTTACAACAATGTATTCTTCCTGCTTTCTCCTTGAGCGTCTCTGCGTTCACAAAGCACATACATATGTTACGCTGCAGACGAGCCAGTCGGGAGTATCAAAAGAACACGTGGCTGAACACGCATAGAGTGCGACGTCAGTACTCCGTATACTTGTGTACAACGTACATATAGACGTTTACATATGTAGTGACATACATGCAAGGTATAGATAAGTATACATATATCTGTTCAGTTGCTGCAGAACGCCAGAAGAGTTCCTTGCGGTGACTAATGAGAAACTACTGGAGAAGGCACGTAGTCAGATATAGTCCCTGTTGGCAAAGTATTGTCATCGAGGATATACACACACAGAAATTGCGCACGACGGAGCGAACATTGGAATCATCATCTCCTCTACACGCCCTATAAAGATCTGTTGAAACACAAGCAGCAATAGTGCTCGCCAGTTCCGTCGGAGTCAAAAACGTAACAGAGAGAAGTAAACTGGAAGTACATGTTTTGTGATATTCCCACCATGTAACGGAAGTATACACAGGCAGAGCAACCTACGTCTATACAGATACACTGCGCGTGAGTATGTGTGCGCAGCGGGCAGTTTCAACACCTATCAACCTATCAAATTCAACCACGGAGTAAAATACACCAATGAAGTATTGAAGAGAGAAGACAAAAGTACCTTTCCTTGTGGAATTTTTAGCTGGGAAAATGCTGGGAGAGTCCTCATAGCTCGCCAGTCATTTTCATGGGGTGTTCCGAGCAATCCGCACATCAAAACTAGCTGCTCCTGCTCCGTCCTACCGGGTATGAACGGTCTGCAGCAGCAACACAATCATGTGCTTCTCATTCACTGGGAGTTGACATGACTTGCTATATATTTATATACCTTATATATATAAAAATTATATGTGTATGTGTCTGCGTGCATGCGGGGTAACCCCCACCAGAAATTTCCTTCATCCATTTTTTTTTTTTTGTATTTCTCGGAACGGGCGATGTCACACATCACAACATCCCCACAAACATAAGACGCACAGAAAATATTTGAAAGACACAAAAATCTGTCTTCTCACTTGTTCGCAAGCAGCTCGCCGAAAATACACCCGACCGCCCACATATCTATCTTCTCGTCGTACGCAGACGCTCCAAACAAGAGCTCTGGCGCTCGATACCAAAGCGTTACAACCCCATCGCTCATCGCTCTCCCGGGCTCGCAGTACATTCTGCATCAACAGCAGCAGCATCGGGCGTCGCAGCTCTACGTATCCGTGTGAACAGTAGTGAAGCATGCGTATGATCTCCGCCACATGCTTCTTAGACTGCCTGAATAAGAGAGTTTGCTATATATATACATCTATGTATACGCATAAAGATGATAGAGCGCTATTTGCTCCTGCAGAGGTATCCGCACGTACATATGCATTTTGCCCAAAGAGCGCTATTTGCTCCTGCAGAGGTATCCGCACGTACATATGCATTTTGCCCAAAGGGAAATATGTCCGGCTGAACATCTGTCTGGACATTTGTCTGAACGTTTACGTTTGTAAACACTCGCACAAGAGAAACAGGGCATCGTACACATGCGTCAGATATACACAGGCGAACAATTTTCTCCGCTCGGACGCCCACACATATATGTAGGGAGAAAGACAGAGAAAGAGAGCAACAGAATACTAGCCGGGCTCAAGCATACATGCGGGCATGGACATGATCTTTGAGACATGTAGGAAACTCCTTTTGTGTCCACGCACCTCGTAAGTCCAAAATCAGCGAGTTTGATGCAACCATTGGAGCTGATAAGAATGTTGGAAAGCTTGACGTCTCTGTGTATAATAAAATTCGCGTGCAAGTGATGCAACCCCTGTAGCAACTGCTTCATGATCGACTTTATCTGACTGGCCGAGAATGGCTGGGTGCGCGCGTCCACCAGCACCCCTAAGTCCCCTTCGCAGTGTTCAAACACCTATTCAGCAGGACATCAAACATACATCCAGAGTAATTACTGATCCAGAGGTAGTCATGACGCGCAGAACCCGCACCATATATGTACTGAACGTATAGGTGATATGAATGCATAAATGTGAATATATATATATATATATATATATATGAAACCTCCAGAAGAGCGGCTTCGTCACTGCCTGCATCATAGTCGCAACGCCGGGCACACCCTTCCAGGTCACTCACACGCTTGCAGTACACCCGCAGCAATTGTCTGATCCACACACATAAAAACGTTGCCCTTTATAGACCTGAAAAAACCCTCGTGAGCAGAAAGATGTGAGCTGATAAAGGGAAGAAATTGTATCGAATATTCGCAGGCATGAGTTTGCGGCTATATATGTATGTGGCAATGCAATCCTGTATCTCTCTTTCTTCGTTGTGAATATACATGTCTTGGCACATTATATGTGTACATATGACAAACTTCAGAGGGCTGACACGCACAGTTGTATAGAAGCCAAACATACCTCCACGGGTATCAACAATCTACATACATAAAAATATCCCCATTGTAGCAGCGTTGTTCATCCACTTACATATATATATGTATATATACGTAACCGCGTACCCACCCGTCCGTGCACGCACAGGTATAAAAGTACATATTCATGTTATTTGTATTTGAATCATGCTTCCTTTGCGTATGTTGTATTTTACGGTATAGCCCTTGAAGCTACTCGAACTGGCGTCGTCAGCTCAACAGACCAACAGACTTACGAGAAAAATGCAGAGCTGCAGTAAATCATGAACGTAATACACATATATACACGTTTGTGTACACGTACAGTCAGGAGACCTAATAGTTCTCGTTCTACCTGCGTAACGAAGTCTTTGAGTAAACTGCGTTTTTCTCAGTTGTTCAATGAAGCATTTCGCCACATCGAGATGTCAGTCCTGCGTGGGGGCTTAGAAAGTAGAACCTTCTCTTCACAAAAGAGTTGCCTACGAATTTGCTTCCTATCGAATAGATGGACTTCTTTACACACGTATGAGTGCACGCATATATATGGGCGCTTATGTGTCCAGTGTGTGTGGAGAGACCAAATGCTTACTAGGTATACAGACTTGTTGCCCGTGTATGGCTGCTGATCTTTCGGATCCTTTGTTTTCGGCTTCTTCGGTTTCAGCGTACTTGATAACTCTGGTCCGCACACAATCTCCAGCAGTTCTGCACCCCAAGAACAGAAGCCCTCGCAACAGTAGTGTACCCACGAAAAAGAGCTTCCACACAGGTACTGGGTGTACGCGCAGATTTACAAACAGAGACGTAAAGTGTTCGCTGTGCACAATATTATCAAGCACATCACATCACCCAGTGTCCGTCGGCCACGTCGTATGCAGACGTAAAAGGTACGGGCATGTGGGATAACGCATTTACATACACACGCATAGAATGGGAACGTACATCGCTTATACAACTGCACGCACCGTTAATGTTCGATTTGATTTAACCGTACGAAATCGCGCTTTATGTATATAAACACGTATAAGCGTCTACAAGTGCGGACTCAGACACACAAGGGTATACACAGGTTTCGGAAGCTGATCGTATATGTATATACACATACCAGGAAAAACACCTTTAATCGATGTACGCGAATAGCAGGCTTTTGTGGAAGATACGCAGTGATGTGCAGTTTACGCAACTAGCAACAACAACGTATAACGTAGTAATGCAATATTCACTTCTTTACTCTTCCGTACAAGCGTATGGCTGTACCGCCTAACAGGGCAAAGCACTCTAGTGGGATCCATACCTGAATGAGTAAGGGCCACGTCACCGCGAGCCCTGCGCTTCAATTGAGAATTAATACGACGGCAGTGACTGGAGAGACATGACATTCCTCTTTCTAGTAGTAAATGCCAGAAAGCGATGGAAGCACCATACAGCCGGCCACATGCCCAGAGTTTCGGGTGCACAAAATTGACAATTATAGCTTGAGTATTTACGCCAACAAATGCAGCCGTACATGAACGTACGTATACTTTTGAAATAGATAGTTCAAAATAAATTTATACGTCAGCCGGCATGCAAACCTGAAAAGGAACCGGCTTAGAGAGAACATTTTACGCTGGATGATCGAAGTCCTACCAGCGCGCAGGCGTCCTACGTTCCATAACGATAAGAAGACGCCATACAGCAGGCAAACACGCACATTTACGGAGGGACACCGGAGACAGCGAACTGAATCAAAAACTCGCTCGAGTTCATGTAGCTGTTCGCGGTGCTTCAGGACGTTTGCAGACACACTCTCGACGCTGTGGTAGTCAAGAGGAATTTTTACGGGAAATTTTTCACACCGGGTCTCTCGGTTCTGTAGCTGGGCTTCGTGAAACTCTTGTGGTTGCAGACGCGACAGAAGACTGGAGAAGACGACTCATACACACATTCATATGTATAGCAACATATGCGTACACCTGTGTGAAAAGGTATACGTACATGTATACGTACAGGCGCATAGGCATGCACGCCACAAGTGTCTACGGAGATCGCGTTGGTTCACCAGCAGGGGCGGACTGTGCGCCGTATACACTGTCAGACAGTTAACGTCTTGATTCATCCCTACCAACGATGTTGGGGTGCTGCAGTTGCTTGAGCAATCCAATTTCCCGAATAGTCGTACGGGGAAATCCCTCTCTCGTGCTCTGATGCTGCAGCAATCGCATCTGCTTCAGTGCCACCATCACTTCGAGTCGCCGGTCGTATGCCCGCCACACGCGACCTCGATTACGGAGAGCCGGACGAACATGTGAAAGTGACCAGCACATCGAGCACACGAAAACAAAAACATGTGGACGTGCGCACCGGCAGGAAGAAATGTGCAGGCGCACATGCCAATCCAAAGCACAGATAACAGGAAAACGCGCACAAATAGATCCTCTGTAGGGTTTTGTATGAAGGTCGATGCAATGCATGATGCATCACCAGTGCCACGAGAGCACACTAGATGTATAAACCTGAAGTCTCACAATTGGAAGTGCTGGGGGTACGTCTTCGATGACTTTCAGCCTTTCTACTCCGTCACATCGCACAGGTGGTGCATTAGTGCTGATGCCTGCGTGATTTGCTCTCCCACGATTCACAACGTCACACAGGTCACAGATCGCTTCGACGTAACTGCCACCTCTTAATTCCGATTTCTAGTCAGTTCAAGTGTATGCTTGTAATTCATACCATGAGCCTTTCACTGGAGATCTTTCGGCCTCCCTACACTTGACCAGTTCAAGACCTTTTGATAGTTGATACCGCATCGCCTCAACAGCTGCGCTAGAGAGATGTTAGGCCATATATAGATAACACGGTGTTTCTTCGTTGAAAGTGAAAAAAAGGACGTAACATGCCTTACACGGAAAAGATGTGGCCCCTTCCAAATGCAGAAGCTATCTCATGCGGAAAGACAGGCATCACGCACAAGTGCACGACGTATGCAGAAGATGTAGTAATACCCCTTGCGCTACGTACCGTATGTCCCCTCTCCAATAATCTCCTGGAACTCGAAGTCGTTAAGGGAGCGGCAAGTGCCATAGAGTAGATTCTGGTCCGGCGGTCTCGGAAACTCGTCAGTTACGCGCGAGGCAGGCGGGCTGGTGTTCCGTTGGCCCGATGCAAGAGAGTCGACAAGGGGGAGGTGTCTGGCAAAGTCATCATGTCAGCATACTTTGGAGAGTACTCACGGCGATGTATGTTTCATGCGACTAAAGGCCAACTCTTGTTAAACAATGATGCAACAACCACAATAAGGGCGGAAGACGTGTACCTGTACATTGATAGTTGCAGCATGTATAAGCCTCTTTCTTCTCAAACGTCTGCATTGTATGAGGGCTTGATACTCCAAATCACAGGTGTCCCCTGCCGAGCTTGAACGTTGGCATACATTTCTGCTCTCGCCTTCCAACCTAGTTCGTATATACGTCATTACAGGAGCAAAACATACAACAGAACTAGCGCTACGAAACTTCCTCGCCGTCTGCTACCTTCAGTAAAGCCTTAAGGCCTTCATACTCGCCTCTTCCCCCTTGGTATTGAAAATGGATTTTCGGTACGTACCCCCCTCATAACAAACCGCATTTATACAGGGGAAAATACTGAAATGCAGACTGCTGAGGGTTTAGTCACGGGCTAATGATGCACTGAGCGGAACTCGGGTACACATCGAACGCGGCGTATCACCGAGCTTTCACTTGCTCCAAAGCAGAGAGGAAGAGAGAGAGATTCCCCAGCTGTTACACACATGCACATGTAGTTCTACGTCTCCACATCTCTCTCCCCATATTAACGTACGTCGTCAAGGAATGAAAGTAATTTGCTATACCTTGTTGGGTGTCACCGGCAACGTCTCTGAGAGTTAGATCCACTGAAAACTACAGTTTTCAAGTGTTCGTACCTCGCAGGATTAGGATCTACATGATCGCGCTAATAACAGCTGTCACTTCGAATATGTGTGTGTGGCCGCAGCTGCGAGTTATTGCAGATTAACGGTTCAAGGACGAAAACTCTGGCGAGATAGAGTCAAAACTGTATGCAATTTGAAAAAGCAACTTCAGCTCGAGGACTTATCCAGCCCTATAGAAACCGGCAATGCCAGCGGCAGAATCCATTTGCATGTACTGATATGGCCAGAAAATAAAAGCAATTTCCGGTGATGCGTTCCCTTCAGATATAATAGCAGCTCATAGCGTTGATGGGGTGCTTCATTTCCTTTGCCAGCAGACCATTCGGCGGTGAAGGCAGCAAAAATTGGTAGCAGTACCCTGCACTGGCGTTTCTGCCGATGACACTGTTGTGCGTTCCGGCGGTTGCAATGCCGGCAGAAAAGCCTGTCGGCAACGTAAGGTTGACCTTCGCTTGCGCGACCAGTAGCCGAGTGCTGCAGGCTATATATATATATATTATATATATATATATATATATATATACATATATATAGAGAGAGAGAGAAAGCTGACTAGAAAATCCGACTACACAGGCAGAATGACTAATCTCTACATCAAAATCTCAGGGGAGACGTATGTACTTAATCGGCGTGTTTCAACACGTTGGAGTGGTCACCTTCGTACTGGGATTACTCAACCGCACCAGTACGTCGTACCTTTGCAGCCACTGGACCGCGCGAGACGCTGACACGTCTCCACGCATGCATTGCGCTAGTATTCTTGACTCATCAAGGCGAAACTCAACGCTAAAAAATCTTAAGCAGATCAACACTACCTTTGTCACAATGTTTTCCTTCAACAACAACTCTAGCACCTTTACACCACTAATGTGTGATTCTGTATGCGCAGCAGGAAGCCACACTGTTGTTTTACGCGCCTGCTTGATTGTTGCTGCGGCGAGACACAGACACGCAAATATTATTCCATCTACGCCATGACACGCCCCGTTGAATATTATAAGCGTGTATACGTGCGGCTACGTAGGTGTGCAGGCTTTTATGACATGTATGAGATGTTAGTGCCAGCAGCTGCGGTAATCCAGTTCCAATAGCAGTGGAGCACGCCTCGGCGTACTGGAAAGCTCCAGCTCTTGGCTGCGCATCGTTCCGTCTGTATATGAACACATCCCCTATATGTATATATATATATATATATATATATATCGTGTGGAGCTGTATCGAGTTGCGTATTGTGACCATTCGCTGTGGGGCGGTAGCATTTCTCTGACGATAGCGAATATGGGAAGACAACATCGCCTGCGCAACTCTACACTTGCACCCCCAGGACCTATTTGTGCTTTGAGTATTCTCAGGTGTAGCTGTAGCTCGTATAGAGGAGTTACCATCCGCCAGCGTGCAACGTGTCTGTCTGACATCTGTACGCGGAGGCACGTTGCCTCGCAATTTTGAAATTGCACAGCTTTTTACCGGTGCGTGCAAATCCCCCTATTTCCACACATTCATGTATTTGTAGAGTTTAATACTTACTGGCGACTTAGTGCCGACCTACATGCATAAGCAGTAAATGTTTCAGATTCTGGGATGACGCCGCTGTAGAACATAACAACGTCCGTGCAAAGCTGGTTAGAGGTATAACTGAACGTTCAACGGATCCAATAAGAATTGTGTTTAGAATATGTAGTAGAAAAAACACAAGCTTTGATAAAAGCACAAATTACACAAAACGGTTGCAAATGGGAACGGTCTCCCTCCCAATAATCAGCAGCAGCACTGCCGTCCCTGTATTGTTTCAGATGTATCCACGTCTTTCTGGTACGGCGGGGTGTCCTACAACCGCACGTGAACGCTTTTCAGTTGGCACACAGTTCATTTTTACGAGGACACCAGTCTCTCTCTCTCTCTCTCTCTCTCTATATATATATATATATATATATGTATATGTTGCACGAATGAGTACGTGATGTTTACTAGCTCAGAAACTACAACGGCGCTAGGTGACTTCACAGAGGAAGCAAGAGATGTGTTTTCTGAAGCAAATTTTCTGCGGCAGCGGCCGAACTAACGGACGTCAATTTGAGGTTGGCATGCACATTCATTCAGCCTGCACACACTTATATGCAGTGCTGCAATGTACGCTGAGCGCGAGCTGAAAGCGTATCGATCTCTCCAAAGGTCCACGCCTATGGAGAACGTCATTCGACTCGCAGGTCCTTAGAGAATTACAAGACCACATTGTGCTTTCTGTTCCTGGTCCACATGTTCCACTTGGTGTGAGTTCTTTACCATATGATGCCGCACATGCATTACATGCAATATTACTAACACAGATTGGTCAAGACGAGAGCAGGCATCTCAAGTTGACGCACCCGCTGGTATATAATACGGACGCGTCGGCATTCAACAAAGGCATTTGGGCGAGCCGGCGTGGCCGCCTTTTACACGCTACCTCTTTTCCGCTCATCTACATACATGCGTATTTATGAATGAGCGTGTACTGAAACCCAAGGAATATTATCTTCCATGCACCGCTTATACACCTCGCACCCAGGTAGCAAATGCATATAAATGTCTACACCCATATATACCTATTACACGTCCATGTCCACGTCTGCACGTGTACACTAGGAAATGTTTTCAGGCGGTGTCCACCCGTGCTCGAGTAAACAAACTTGCCCTGACTGATTCATGACTCTTCAACACAACTAAATAAACATTGAACACAACTTATTTCTATTGAAAACATGGGAGCTGACTTTAAGTCCCGCCGAGACAGAAAGTTCAACTGCGGTGCTCGGATCCTATTGCCAAACTAAGCGTGCTCGCGCACGTGTGATTACTTACACAGGCAAACGCACTGCTAGGTACCCGCCTTCAACACGCACGCACACACACATAAGTATACAGTTTGGCAACGAACAACGTGGACTTAACGGTAGACTGCGAGCCCGCGATGTTCGTCACTCCATGGATCTATCGAATTTTATTCTTGTTAGGCATCGCACTTCTACAAATTGACTTTGATGTTCTTCTATTCGTCCACTCTCACTCTCTTCTTTGTGCTCCTGAAATTGTCCGCTGATTGTTCGTTCCTTCTTTTTGGAAGAATTGTAGAATTCCACAGCTGAACTTTGTCCTCACTGACAAATCGGTTGCAATATCTCCCTCGTGTTTTCTACCTATTATTCCAGAAGGTAGTCGTCACTTCTCTTCGTCTCCAGAGAAGTTGAGAACCTAAAACCATTGCTCTGCCTTCAAAAATTTTTTTCACCACTTAAAAAAGTTCTACATACACAGCACTCGGACCCACCATCTATAGCTACTACAAAACGTATGGGTGATTGTACACCCCCAATCGCCATCGCGCGCGTTGCAATGCACACGGTTTGGGCGTGTATCAATTTCCACAGCGTACATCATAAAAAGTATAACACAGCTGAGCTATTTCCACACAATAAAATCTGCGAGACTCTCGCACTATCGGTGTTTGTTTGGCTACTCGAGGTTGATGGGGTAGGCCCAGATGTCCAGATCTACTGTTACCTTAATTCCGCGTAGCCATGTTAGCTGTTGTGAAGCCGCGTTAAACCGTAGCCCTGCTGGAGTCGACTCAGTCGGCACTTTAGTGGCTGTCTCCCCATAAGCAGACAGAGAGGATGTGCCACTTTCACTACCCCAACCCAAAATGCACCCCTTTTCAGTAACGAAGGGATATCTACGGATGCAAAAGAGTGGCAGTATCAGTAGTAATGAGGATTGAAACCTGATGAGAGAGTAGCGCTCCGCTACTAAAGCCACCCTCACCGACGGCGAAAACGGAGGGGGGGAAGCGAACAAAAGACTGTTTCCATTTTTGTCTCTTGAAAGAACGTAAAACGACAGTCAGTGTGTTACCAGAGTCTAGCGTCAACTCAAATAATTCTTCAGTGAGATTACGACTCGGGAACCGTGTACCAGCGTCTGCATTCAACAGGTGCCTTCAGAGAAGACGTCTTCCCAGGTGAATGTTGGAGACTACAGAAACAGTCTTAGATGCCCCGCCACTCTCAACTGACATCATCTCCCTTGTCCTGCAGTTGCGTTTTGTCAACTGTTTTCGTCTATACTGAAACTTCGCCGGTCAAGACAGCAGCAGGTGTCACAGAAGCAGAAGCAGCGGCAGAAACTGCAGCAGGTGGAGCTTCTCGCACTTCCCAAGTATGAAGGCAAATTCTCGCTGCTGCTGCTGTTAGAGGCGAATGCGTGTGCATCACTTTCTCACCACAGCGCTACCGCGTCGCAGCTCTGATATTTCCTGTCTGTCCCAGCAGTGAACAGAAACGCTACTGCGTCTGCTGCTGATCTTGTTCTTCTTGCTATTCTCTATTGGCGCTTGCGAGTAACACCGCACCCATGAATTAGACAATGACAATAAAGAACAAATGAAGCGCCCTTTTTTTCCCCGGCTGCAGCTGTTGCTGCTGATAGATGGCGCAAGTAAAGATGATCAACCAACAGCAACTGTTGCTGTTGACGCTCTTGGAGTCACCGCCACTCTAACTAGCCACCGACGTTGAGGTCTTTCACATACAAATCCAACGTCACGCGGTACTCCTGTAACCCAACTTCCACCGTTCCCCTGGCCTGCAGAGAAGACAAGGAAGCAAAAAAGCAGCAGTTGCATTGCGAGGCCGTCAAGATACTCTTGAGTCTTCGCTTCATTGTTTGTCCAAAACATATTACCTCTTCTAGCTCGATGTACATAGACAGCCAATGGAGAGCATCTGCCGTACAGCCAGCAACCTCGAGCACACTTTATTCTTCTAGCAGGCAGCTAGAAACGGCATTTATTACATGCTTTTCTGACTTTCAAAAACACACGGGAGAACGTGGTAGCATGATATGCATATCAGGTATGGAAAGTACAAATATAATACATCAGAGGAACGTCCGGGAAGAAAACGCCGA
>CATKUM010000458.1:0-33329 GCA_949786405.1 Onychomys arenicola
TATATATATATATCTGCACGTGAAGCTGTACGCCATGATACAGAGAGGTATCATTCATGATTTTAGGAAGGAATATGAGCCCACAGGAACCTGGGTTATTGTCTGTCTTGTGGTCATGTACATATACATATAGAGGTACTTTTATGTGCAGAAACCGCCTAGATAGGTTATTCGTAATATGTATTTGATATAGTTTCACCTGTTGAAGCGATGGATCTCTGTCTACACAACGGTGAGGCGCAGAGTAGAATTGTGCGTCTCGGATGTGCAAGACGATGAACTTTTGTTGCAGACCGGACGCTTCAGAGGCCTTCTACTACCGCGCTAAGGCGTTCCTGCTCCTCGGAGAATACAGACAGGCATACGTAGGTGATCTTCACCGCAGACAAGCGTTACAAAAATATCTTCTTCTCCTGAAAAAAGTGACGATCTTCAAAACGCTGACTTTGCCATTGTATCTGCCTGGACGTATGTGCTAGTGTACCTTCGTTACAGTCACATAAACAGGTGTACTAATTCCACGACGAGATGTGCATATATATGTTTACGAGCAGAGAGACGAAAAAAAACACGCGTGTTTACTTTCTTGAGGAGTGACATGACTATCTATTCTCCTGTACTCTAGATACATGTGTGTGCGTACCTCTGCACTCACGTTTGACTGCCAGTGGGCGTTAAAAGCGTTGTAAACATCTTCCCTCTTCAGAAGTAGCCCTCTGCGTAGGCCTATCCTACTAAAAGCTATGTTATATATATGTATACATATTATATATATATATATATATATATATATATTATATGTACAATAGCAGGCTTTGGTAGCCCAGAGCTCTTGAAGAGGGCACGCATGAAAAGAGAGGGTAACCGAACGTGGAAAAAGTCTCTCTGGAATGGGCAAACGCTTATATATACGTATATTCATATATATATATATATGTATATGTACAGTGATGAGGTGCCTCGGAGTAGGTGGACATCTATTGAAGGACAGCAAATGTATGTGTTCTCCAAGTAAGTGATACAGCATTGTAAGCTTGTGAGTGTCTGTGGGTGACGCTTAGAAGTGCAGCTCATGGAGCACTATCAGCAGATGCGTGTTTGGAGTAAGACAGCTGCGTAGCTTGTGCGTCCTCTCACCAGAAATATATTTTTCTATTCATTAGGTGAATTTCCGTCTGAGTGTGGACATTTCTCGGCTGTCAGGCGCTCTGATCACAGCCTGCTGCCTATATATATATATATATATATATCATTATGTCTGTATACTCGTATATGTATGTATGCATGTATGTACGTGTATTGTATAAGCTCACATGTATATATATATATATATATATATATATATATATATACATGTAGACACACGTATACCTCCCTACATGCACGTCCATATATTCTACAACCAGGTTCTTTCGTTCTGTAGTATGAGCTCCTTGTGCAGCCGCAGGCTATACGAATTAGAACAACACACGTCAAAACTTTTGAATAGTGATGCCTGTCGAGTTCGTTTTCGAGAAAGACTTCGTGTGGTTGCTATTTGGAAAAATAAGAGACTTCTGTCTACCTCAACTATCTCTGTTATAGCTGCTGCTGATGTAATGGGAGTAATAACGGAAAAGGAGCAAAAATAGTAGGAGTATCAAGTAGCACTTGGACTGGTACACCACCTATAGTAGTAGTGGTAGTAACAGTACTAGTGATAGGGCTATCTTTGAATTACAGCTAGCATAGGCATAGTAGCAGAAGTTTTTTAGCAACAGACGTTGCAGTATGTATTGATAATAGTTGTAGCAGTGACGGCGGCAATCGGTTATTGACTTAGTATCTATAGAGTTGCAGGGCCGCGTTCCATGTAGTGCTCATGCACCTGCGTATCGGCAGACCGTTACTGTTCTACACAGAAGCATGTACTGACAAGACGTGGTGAAGGGTTGTATGTGGAACAAGAGGAGACAAAGAAAATGAAATGCAACAGAGACGAAGAAGAAGGAGGTAGCAGAAGACTTCGCAGCTTTTGTGGCTGCGAGAGCGCTCGGAGTTCTCTACAAGCAATATTACTACAGTCTTCGTACTCTTGTTCGGCTGTGCTCCATGTGCTACCTCTGGTGCGAGATCTTCGGCTACTTGGTATTCGGCATGTCCCAACTGCTGTACATGATTCGTTTGTAATTTGCTGTTTCTACTACTCCTTCTTCATTGTCTTCTTGCCCTTGTCTTTATAGGATTATAGACATCGGCAGAAACAACCACCTAAACAGGAGTACCTCCACGATTAGCTGCACCAATGGAAAAGGACGAGAGCCAGCAAAAGCAGCAGTAGCAGCATTTGAAAGGTAATAAGAACAGCAGCATTAGCAGAAAGGTGAGCGGCTGCAATTGGATGTGAGGCTGTTGTGTATATGCGCTGCAGGAGGACTGCACAGCGGGACTGGCTCTAGCTCCTCGCAACAGGCACATGCAAGGTGTAAGTGCTTCGGAAAGAAGCAGGAACGAGCTCCATTACAGCACCCTAATATCGTGGTGAACGCTTCAAATCTTCGTTCGGAAGTAGCTATGTTCTTCCATTGTTACGGAGAGACATACGATTATGTCTGTAGACACAGCGACTACATGAGTGTAAATACTGCTGCTTATATCTATACACTTTACGTACGACGAGTCTGAGGAGATGTGCAGGTGGATGGACATTTCCTTTACATACGTGTACGACGAAAGAAGAAGGGAAGCCAATAGGCGTTTACACACACACTGTATGTGAGCAGACGTATAAAGGAGTCAACGTATATACTTGTACGCAAACCGATTGTACAGTTTATCTCTCTCCTACATAAGTGGTCGCGTCAACTGCAGACACGTTTACATATGTGTGGATATGTTTGAATATGTGCCGTTGGTTGCCGTTGGATTTTGCAGTTGCGGCTAGTCGTTGAGCGGTACATGGAGGCCCGCGACCTATCAACGCATGGATGAAACACGCATGCGGTGGTCGTCTTTATTCTCCGCTACACCGTGGTAACGACTCAATTTTTTACACGAGCAGAGACAATTAAATGAAGCTAGGGGGGAAGGAGCGCTGGAAGATAAGAAGAGAACTTCGAAGGAGGAACACACACGTGGACAAAAAGACAAAGAATTCTAGACTTTCATTGATTTTTGTTGGTTTATACGAGAAGAAGGAGCACACGGATGGCGTACACGAATAAATTTGAATGAGATGCTGCCGGTACATAGCGTAAGAGAGTTTCTTCCAATGTAAAACTATTCCGTATATGGTGTCCATTCAGCACAAAGGTCGTTTGCCTGTGAAGTTCGGCTGTAAACCCGCCTGGGGGTGTGTGTCGTTAATAACTTCATGAACAGCGTCGTCTCTAAGGCGGTCAACACTACTGGGCTTCGTCGTATTGTTGTGCGTAGTGCTCGAATTTTGACCGTCAAAGAGAACCGTTGTAGTCTCTTTCCATTCTGTACGCTGTTCGGCGTCTTCTCGGGAAAGCCTTTAGTATCTTCCTTCATGTGGCCAGGAGAAGCAGCCGTGTCTAAACGAAGCGGCCGTGTTCGAAATATTTTACAGTACAACGATATTCAGTACAAACCACTGGTACAGGTAGGATTATTCGTACAGGTAGGATTATTCATATATTCGCACCACCATTTTTTTCTGAGTTGAAGTCTTTGTTGTGCTGTTCGTTACTTTTTTCGATAATACAGTGGCAGCATCAGTAGTGGACGTGTGTGTATGGTGATGGCATGGTCGACTCGGTGCCAAGGATATTCAAAGCAAACCTCAGCTCTGACCACGTTTTGGTGAAGAGATGTGTTCTTTTCCTTGAGACTAACGCACGTGTGTATGCTGCGTTGCCGGAATAGTATGTACACATTTAACAGTTCTGTGGATATATATCACTAGATGAGTATCTGAATAAAGGTGTGTGGAGTCCTCAGCTGTTCCCCACAAAGACGTACACACGTGTATATTTGTGGGAGTGTGTCTACGCGAATACGGGTAACTATACAGCGTGACTTTGGACTGCATATGTAGTACACAGCTGGTGCAACAACATCAGTCTACGTCTCCGCTTGTGTTTTAGAGTCCATACATTCTCACCTCAGTTTTAGGAGGCTGTCTGGCGCTTCGATCGCCTCGCGGCTACGGAAAATGTGTACACTTGCAGCGAATACCGTATATAGTGTAGATGCCGTCAACCAGTGGGGGTATCAGTTAGTGTTTGCACACCTCTGAGGTTGGCCTCAGTACGCCCACCTGAGTGCATGTCCCAGATGGTTGACACAGCAAACTTCTACAGATGTGTGTGCCTTTGTATACATGGGTGCACCTGCATACTTTTCCAGCTAGCACACTTCTCCGTTTCCACGTGAAATCCAAGTATATGCAGCCGGCGTCTAGTAGGCCAGATGTGGGTTCTCCACAAAAATGTGCTACGTTCTTAAGATACTTTCAGCGACGACGATACAACCGTAGCGAGTCGGTCATTACGAATATAACTTTCTCCGTACATCGACCGACGTGCCGCGATCGGTGGTCTTTGCCCGGGTGGGTATACGCGGAAAAAAAAAAAAACACGTTGCCTACAGAGACGCTTGTCCGTATCATCGCCGTGGAGTCTATCACTGGAGAGATACCATAATCCCAAATGGACGTACACAGATTAACTCTTCGACAGCTTATAAATATTCACACATAGTTACGCTCCACCATTGTACGTGTAACTACGGAGATGTTTCCCGTGTGCTTCAGTGATTGTACCGACGTAGAAAGAGCTATATATTACCTGTTTGCCTACAATACCGTCACGACACTACCTCGGTCCCTATTCTCAGGTAGTCTTCTATACTCGTATTTATGCAGGTAGATATTTTGTCTCCTCATTTAGGCAAAACTCTAATGCACGTATATATTGGGTGTGCAGCGGTAGGCGTCATAACTCTTGCAGAGATTGCTTCGTCTGTGGGACGTCCGGTAAAGATAAGTGCTGGAACACGCAATCTTTAACCTTTCACGGTTTTTGTGGAATTTTCATGTAGTGAGGTTCTGGTGTACTGTACTGGGTGTGTAAACGTAGATCGGCCTTCGGGTGCTGACGCGACCTCACTGAGTGGGGCTGTGGACGTTCAACATCTATTTGCTACAACTTTGTGCTATTTACAGAGTTAAAGCTGTCGAATAATCGACGCAATGGTCCCTGACCTGGTGCTTGTACTGGGGGGTCCTGCAGCTGTCTTATAGACCCAGACACAGAGAAGGGGTAAACGCCTGTTTGACGTAGCATAGACACTCTCATCATTGGCATTCGACATCTATGGTACTGTGTCCGTTAATTCCTTGCCGCGTTCACTCACAAGAAGCGCGACCACCCAACCTCACACTGTGAACACATACCCTACTCAAGTACATACATGCATTCTGCCACGCGCGCATCTACGAGGGTCGAAGGGTGCAGCATTGGCTGCAACTTGACCTCTAGGGCAGTGGTTGTGGCTGCAGTGCTCTACAAGATACCTTCAAATCCAGTTATCATGCGAGGGATTTTGAACGTTGGGTATCAGATTTCTGCTCTATGCATGAATTTAGCATCGAACAGGGTCCTGATCTCCAGAGTACCGCCATGTTCAGAAAGCCTAACGACACGACTTCTACTACAGGCGAGGCTTCATGTAAGACAAGAACAAGTCTGCTTGTGTGCGTGTGTGGTTCATTCCTTCAAAACGGGAGATTTCTACAACACGGAATCGGGCTAGACGGTGCATGTAATTGCTCGCCGTACGTCCTCTTGGGCGTGTTTCTGGTACAAGCGCCCCACACAGACGCTAACCGCATCCTAGTATTGTGCAAACTACCAACGATAAAGAGAGCTCATTGGAGGAGGAAGGAACGCGGAACACAGGGATGGGCTGCCATCCGGGCACCGCGTGCACACGAAAGCCTGTAAAACGGCTGGGAAGCTTGCTTCACATGTATAGTACTTCACAACTAAGCACCCATACATTATTATACATATATATATGTATATATGTATATATATATGCATATATATATATATATGTATTATATATTTGTACACTTATTTCCTCATCGTACCCATCGCGCACTCTTTGGCAGCGGACACGGCCGCCGCTCGCATACACATGTACATTGTTTTTCCACGATGCCTCCGCCTGCATTCTTAGATATAGCAGTACACTGAAAAGCCCTCAGGGCGTAGAGTGACCCAGGACGTGCGGGTATCCCTACCTAGATGCATGTTTGCGTATACAAGTGTGTACGTGCTCGGATACACGCGCACGTGCGTACTCCCGTCTGCGAGTCCTCGGAGCAGACAGGAGTGCTGCTCCGACAGTCCGCAGAAGAAATACTTTTCTTCCCCGTAAGACGTTGAAGTATCCTGCATATCCACATTTGCACAGATACTGTTGCATTTTTTATCCTGTGCACCTTATCAACGGACTTAAATGTGTCTACAGTGTACTCCTCGCTGTCCACTGAGCCTGAGATCACTTTTTAGTCCCTGAAACGTCTTTTGCACCAAATATATACAGAGAGACGTATACGTGTAGTCGTCTTCCTACAACAAGCACTCTCTTATTCTCTGCTGTCCATACTTGAGGTCTGTAGCGGCATATGTCTACGTATCCGCCCACTGGAAGGTACCTCGTAGCTGCGTACGACTTCACTTTGTCCTCTACTAGTCCTGTCCGCTCCAATGGCTTGCGTCCCCCTCTTCTATAGTCCTGAGATTTCCATTGCTGCCTTCTGACCGTTCAGTACCTTTGTTTTGACCCCGTATTGTGGTGCTACCACTCAACCGACATTGCCACGTGGCTGCGCTTCTGTACCGCTTCCCCTGTAGACACGGCTCTAGGAGACAGCGTGAGTCAGTATTTCTACGTCAGCAGAACATGCCAACAGAAGGCAACAACACACGCTAGCTGGAACTAGGGCGCAGCAGCACCTGTTCCCCCATGGCAAGCGCCGTACTTTCGCGCCGATGCGGGCGTGTTGGTCGGTACTGGTCTGCCCATCCGCGAAAGAGTTCGCTATAACCACCGTGTCCAACGCGAAGGCTCACACAACACACATGGCTGTGGTGCCTCGTGAATGCGGCAGGGGAGTGGGAATGCTGCTTCCATGGTGTCGGTAGCGCGGGCGAAGCCATCCTCAAACGAGGATAGAAATGCTAGATGTTGCTAGCTGTCGAACGTCGCTGGTGTTTTGGCTGGCTGACTGCGGCAGCGTGTTACTGTCATCGCCGCTCACCACAAACGGTCAGCGCTACTCGTACAAGGTACTGCGCCTGTATGATCTCCGGTGTTCTCGGCACAATCAGTTGCTGACCAACTGCAGCTGCCATGGCTGGTAGTTCTGGTTCCGGTTGTTGCTCCACGTAGCGCCTGCGGACTGTTGCGTCTGGTAGCTGGCTGAATGTGAAGATGATAGTTCAGACCTGCAAGAATTGGTTTTCGCAACTGCTGGCTCAAACTTCGCATTCGCATCTGCACGTTGCGAAACAGCCTTTACATGTTAAGCGGAGGCCCTGCTATTTGGAAGTGCGCCTTCAATCTCCCAAATCACCGGCGCACACACCATCAAACGTCGCTGTTGCCGCTGATACACCGTTTGCATTCCATCGCTTGAATTATTTCCAGTGCTGGTTCCAAGGAGATCCGTGTAACTACGTTTTAGAAAAAGTTAAGAGCCCTCTGTAGGTTTTGAGATCCTATGGTTTTGAGGTACCTCCTGCCGCCCAGCAGCGCATAGAGGGTCACAACGTCCTCTTGAGGTCTTTGCAAAATACGAGGAACACTTGCTTCAGCCTGTACACACACAGGTGGGTGGGCGGATTCACGCGGTGTACTCACAAATACCTGAGTAACGCTTCAGGTGTCGTTACATCTAGAACAACGGCGTCGCACTTTATCACTGCGAGACGTACTTGCTGAATAATGGTGTCAAGCTGCATAGTTAGCAGTTCCGATATTTTTCACTTGTTTGCAAATATGCGGTCTAACGCCTTTGTTTGATGGGGTATGACGTGGACGACTACAAAATAATTTAGAGGTCGTTGAGGGATTCTGCAGATTTGAAACTGTACGAAAGCGTGCTGTGTCAGATGTACACCAGAGTGGTAAAAAAATCACTATGGACTCATGTATTGTCAGATACGCTTACATACACTGGTACACGAACATAATTAGGGGGGTGGAGACTCGATGAAGACAGTGCCGCTTGGCAACGCTGTGCAGATACGGATTTTAGCACCTGCGGTTTTGACAAGTCCTGAAGGCGCACCACATTTCAAACACGTTCTCGTGTTCCGCCGGTTCTTCGTTAATCATTCTGCGTGAACAGAGGGGCGAGTATGCCGGTGTACAATTTGGTTGTCCCGATCATCACCTCTGCTATACTGTTTATGCTTTTTGTGGTCATTTTGTCGACCTGTCTGCTGATAATTTATCTCTGATCACTTCGTTGAGCGCGAGCGCTTTTTAAATGTTTGCGTTTCCGGGCGCTCTTCTGCATTTATTGCTCCTTCGCTGCATTTCCGACCTGTTTATGCTTTTCTTTCCTTTTCAGCGCCACGTCACTGACTCGCTCTTCACAGTGCCGCTATTCTTTGCAGTCCGAGCCTCCGCGATTACCGTCGTGCATTGCGACCTCGTTCGTGTGTGTCTACATTACTGTTTTGTCGTCAGCTCGCCAAGATGGCAGTGGTACAACCAAAGCCAGACGACATCATCTTCGGTCTTGAAATAGGCCCTGACACGAGCGTTGTCGCAACCGGCATTCGTGAAGATGTAGAAAAGTGTGTGAACGTCGGTGGTATCTCGTCCCACTTCCACAAAAGTGACTTCCCTTCCACTGTTGCCTTTTCGGGGAAGATCAGGTACGTGAAAAGATTATGTAGAGATTACTCCGAAAGGGACAACACAGGGATTGCATCCGGTCGTAACCCCGCATTCCTCTGTAAAAACACTCTCTCTCCTCGTAGCTAGTGAGCATCACAACCGCTCGTGTCCAATGAGTAGACAACTGTCCAACTCTGAGAGTCTGTTTATACATAGGTAATCGCCAACCACTCGAACACGGTAAAAAATTATAAATGTATACGTGTACTTGCTCATCTCTGTACGTACATATTCTTGTGCGTTTTTTCGTACTTACATACGCATTTCTGCAATACTTACAACTAACAAGTAAACGTAAGTTCCATACCAGCACAATCCATGTTGTTCTCAGCAGTAAGTGTGGGTAGTATAGATTGTGTCAAGAAGCGCAAATACGCCTTTTTGCATCCATCTGTGAAGACGGGTACTACGGTATTTACATGTACGGGCGCAAGTGAGCGTGCGTGTATGCAGAAATATGCATGCGTTGTAACACACGTTCGGATATCACTAAGCGTGCCCTTCTTTCATGCAGACGTGCATATTTACACGCCGTAATTGAATGTGAAAAGGCACTTTCGTGAACGTCAGACGCATGAAGTCAGTGTCAAGCAGATGAGCCACCGCGTAATCACGTTCAGGTAGATTTACAGGCATTTTACGGACATCCACACATATTTGGAGATATTCATTAGTATATGCATGCCGGCATGCGCCCACTTTCAGAACAGCTGTTCATTCATATGTACATGCATATACGCACACGCAACATGTGTGTGTGTGTGCCCATATATTCACCCATGCACATTCCTACAGAGCGGCTGTACAGAGATGTAAATGACATATGTTCCTGGAGAACATAGACACGCGCAGACGTAGATGTCACAGCGCATAGAAGCACTAGAAGATGTACGCTGCTGACGCACTCTTTATAAGGTGTGTCTGTGTACATGATGTCCCCGATATAAAGATGCGCGCTTGTAACCTGGTCATGCCGAGTGCGTGTAGGCACATACACTCATTGTTGTGAACGCACAGGGTTTCTTTCTCAAGTAAAATACGGATATGTATATATATATATATATATATATCTCTTATTTACATATACTCCTGGACAGAACAGCGACACTCTTATTGTGACCTGCGTGTCCTTGCGCGTCAAGAAGGTAGATCAACCAGCGTACACTCATCTGTTCGCATCCGAACATTTCGTAACACGCGTTTTTTTCCGGAGGATACTTCACGTGTCTCACACCTATGGAGGAACTCTAGTACTTATATCCGTATATGTGTGTATGTATATATACATGTATATATACACACACTCTCACACACCTGCACGCCTAGTTGCTGCCTCAGATACCTGCATATGAACTTGTGTAGGAGGATGGAAGGCGCAACCGTATGTAACATCACAATTCATCAAATCCATAGGTCGTTACTGATATATACAACAGGTAGTTGTGTGTGACTGGGCAGAATCACAAACGAGGTTGTTCTCCCCGCCATACATGCAGATGCGCACGTAAAGAAGACAGGCACGCACGTGAGTATTTGTCTTTGCCTAAATATACAGGTAGATTGCTCTTCTGCGGATATATATATATATATATATATATATATATATATATTTATGTATATACATTTGTATAATCTTTCGTCCTTGAGGACTGCGCTGCAGCAGATAAGAGTCGGACTTGTTGCTCTCTATTAGAAAACTGAAAATAAGCCGCATGCGCATGTATTGGTTTAGATTTGTCAACAGTATTCCCATGTGCTAGTACGCAAGGGCTTTTGTAGATTTACCTGCAGATTTCTACGGTTACATAAGTTGACTCGTATAGGTCACTCAATTGTTATCGGAGGTAGTTTATTCACTTGGAAGACAGGAGTTTATACACGCATGTCAGCGCGGAGGTATACCTGCACACTGCATCTGTCGAGAGATAATAAGATAAAGATATAGAGAATGAAACAATGTACATTCCTCTGAAAAAAGGCACGTGTAAGGAGTACACAAACATAGGAATAGACCGACTTTCTTGGTCACAGCGGGGAACTCGTACGAAGTGTATCTGAAGATGCGCGAAATTGACTGCATGGATAAAGACGTTTAACAGTGAGTAGTCGGAACTACAAATAGATTTTCAAACGTCTGAACGTTAGTGACTTATGTGAAGGATGCATACCAGATCGTATTTACATGTATATTCAAATCACTTCTGCAGCTGTCTTCATCCAGTCTACACGCGGACGTGCATATATCTGCGGACAAAGTGTATCGCTAAAAGCACCGCCACTAGGCATGTGATAGTAAATTTCAGTAGTCATAAGGGCGCCTTGCTACTTTACAGCTCCTTGGCCGGGAGTAATATGCACGGCCGACCGCTGATGGTGCCTCTGTTCAATGCCGCTCTACCTAAAATGTTGCTGCTGATGCTGCGGCTGCTCATTCACGCTACATCTTAAATGCTGCTCTTGTTTACTAGTGAAGCGACTCAGCTTCATTCTGTAGATGTCACTGCGGTGTATTCGTCGTGGCTGTTTCTGATTGTTCCATTATATTTCTTACTGTCCATTCATCTTCAGCTGGTGCTACTGTGAATCCTCCTGTTTCTGCGCTTCAGTCTAGTAGGACGCTGTGTAGCGCCGATGCATCTGCGCTGCTGTTGTTGGACTCTGCTGCGGCTGAATCTCGATTTTGCCAGTGACTCTTGACCTGCTGTTACTACCACCGTTTTTCTTTGACCTGCTGCAGCTGTATCGCTGTGCGCTTCATCATTGATTTTATGCAAATTGCCGCAGGCTCTACGGCGAGGAAGCGGAGTGTCGTGTGAATTACGAGCCAAAGGACACTCTTGTGGTATCGACACAGCATCTCCTTCATGCCCAGACGTGCAGCAGAGCTCTTCACATGTGTGTAACTCTATTACATTCGCTACAGCGATGCTTTTGTTGACAAGGTGTAACTTCCAGAGATATCTAGCAAGGTCTCTAAAGAGTTCCTTCTTGCGGCCCTTCAAGCACAAATCACGCTGACGAGTCATCACCGCGGGAGGGGGAAAATTAACTGATTGTCCCAGCATGAACTAAATGTCAACGGACTCACAGCTGCTTGAGGTTGTCATTGGACATGAGTCTTTATATACGTATGTACACGACTGAACATGTAAAGACGTACGTGTACTGTGCATATCTGGATGCCTGCGAATAAGTATAAGTACTAGCGGCGAGTGCAGTAAATACGTTGTCTCATACAGCAAACGGCCACGCTTCAGGTACATAAAGTGTATAGGAACTCTCTACACATTCTGTCTCTCCCGTGAATGGAGATGCATTGCGTCACCTGGACTCGTGTCTCCACGGGACGTCTGTTACAAACTTTCAGATTCCCTTTTCTCTGTGGCGCGGTGGAGGATTCTTGCATGCTGAATATGTACATCCCAGCGTGAGTACATGCTTATATGTTGTTACCTGAAACAGCCACCGACAGTTGAACAGATTCTTCGTACATATTCAAACAGTGCGTTGTCAGTACATATTATTGTGTGAAGCACAGCAGAGCTCCTCATGGTGTTCTGTATCTCTGAATACCCGCACCACAACAAGACAGTCACATAGTCTCTATGTCCTTCCATCCGTCTGCTTCTACACTTGTGTGTATATATATATATATATATATATATATATATATGAGCTTCTAGTCGTCTTTCCATAGTGATGGTAGGGGGCAATCTCTTGTTCGTTTACACAGAGTTCTTATCCAACCTGAAACGTGAGGTCTACGGGAGCTGTTGCTGGTGCTGCTGCAGTGTCTTCCAATGTGGATGCCGGTGCGTACGGCTGCGGACGGGCAAGAGGTCGAGAGACGCCTCACGTCTGCGCCGCTGGTGGAAGTCACAATCCACAAGGGCAACGTGACTTTCCATGTAGACGTTGATCGCAAGAAAGTGTCTGTAAGCTTCCGCCTCTTCTTAGTTACATCAAACATACTGATATATACCTTTTACGGGAAGGAAGAGATTATTGTCTTCTCACCTTATCTTGATTGAAGCAAAACATATGGAAATTTGTCTTACGCGAAGAGTGACAGATGTATCTTCATCTCTTCTTTTCTAAATTGAGATAAATGGATGTATACCTTGTATAAAGAGAAATACGACGACATTATCTGGGGCGTGCACGGGGTATACTATAAAACCCACGAGAGCTTTGAACGCCAGTTAAATGGAGAAAATGACACAAATGCTGTTGCTGGTCTGTGGCATTGATAAAAGGTATACGTGTGCGTATATGATATGTCCTACGCACATGTGTTTATATGCACACTAGTTAGGCGGGCAGAGGCACTCCACTGCGTATCTACAGATTTATGGCTTCACTGCCCCGCGCCGCGCGAACGCGTATCTGTGGTGTACGTACAGAGAGAGGGACGTTGCAGGGAACACGTCCTGTATGATCTATTGTGTATACACGTCAAGATCCATAATTTCTATCTTTACCTATCTGTAGCGCGGTATCTACCTGTCTATACCTATATCTGCTACATGCTCAGCCTGACATGTAAAGACGCCTTCTGAAGGGCAACACCCCTGAAGACAGGCTATTGACTTCGTGGAAGCAAAGACTTACATGTGATCAGACGCGTTACAGGACAAAGGTGCCCCCAAAGAGCCACTCTACGTACTAATATATATATATATATATATATATATATATATATATATATATATATATATACATGTATAGTTGTATGTATAGATGTGTGTTCCTGAAATACCGCTTAGCGTCACTTGATGTGATTATAGCCTTCCATATAACAGCAGGCAGTACAGGACAAACCTAGCCCCAGTGACCTATTCTGCATACAGAACTATGTATCTATGTAATGTTTATATATATATATATATATATATATATATATATATAAACATATATGAGTTACGTGTCTTCGGTTCCGGAGATGAGGATATGACTGCTATTGACGTGCGCGGATGTCCAGGAAAGACGCTTATATTCGATTTCCCTGTTTATAGAGAGAGGCTGCTTGCTTCACTGCGTGTGCTTCCTTTCGTTTTGCGTCGCAGGCTTATTTCTTCCTGTTGGAGTAACTGCCTTCTCTTTGTTTTGTTTCACTTGTAGCTGATTTCATCCACTCACCTTTTCTCCTTGGCTTCGTTCAAAATCTTTTTTCCCCCCTTGTCGCTGGTGTGTCTGGCGAAGGTTATAGAGTTGCACGTCTTATTCTGCTGCTGGTCATGCTCTACTTGAGTAGTAAGAAGAGTCATCCGCCACGGGGTGATGTTGCGTTTCTATCTTCTCATCTCTGTTCTTCCCAGGCATTCTCTCCCTTTCATGCCACCCTTCCAAAAGTTTCTTTTGCACTCTGTAAAGCATATATTTTCTTCTTCTTTGCACTGACCGAAGAGCACCTGTGACCTCCTCGCCTTTGGTGCGCTGCTTGTTCTATTCTTCCTACTGCTGTTTCCATTGCTGTTGCTGCTACTTGTAGGTCCCGTTCCCAGTGGTGTTGGGGGATTTCATGCGATATCTGCGTTACATGGCGTTGATATTGAATCCAGCGTTTACGCAGCGCGTGGGGCAGTTGAAGGGGGCTCAGCTGCGTCAGCATCTGCAGCACGACCGCGAGCTCGTTCGACATGTGGGGGTGGTAATTGTGCCAGCATTTGTCACTGCCAAAGACCTCCGGGTTGTCTCTGCGGCCTTGGCGGTGACTGGAATTCCTATGCAAATCATGAATCGCACGAGTGCAGTGGTGAATTGGTGGTGCTGCGATAAGCTGCCTCACGAGTACGAGCTGCTGCGGCAGTTGCAGGACACTCAGAGACAAGCGAAAGGCGCCAGTCCTCCAGCAGGAGCAGCAGGCCAGGAGGAACCTGTACGCGTGGGGATACTAGATGTAGGGGCTGCTGATACTTCCTTTGTTGTTCTCGAACTCACACCTGGAGACCACCCGAATGTCAGCCAGGAACATCTCTCGCGACAGCCACAACAAAAAGTCGCCGTCAAGGTGGGTAAAGTCGTGCACAGAGAGAACAGAGAAGTAGGGGGAAGAGGGGCAGGAAAAAAGAAGAAGGGAAAGAAGGATGAGAACAAGAAGGATGGGGGGCAGAGAAAGGTAGGGAAGAAAGCGACGAAGAAGGAGTGAGGGTAGGAGAGAGGTGGGAAGAGTCAAAGAAATAGGGAGAGAAGGAGGAGGTGCGTGGTGGTTGAAGAGGACGACTCTCTTGAAAGTGTGACAAAGTCCGTCTGTTTCAACTACGTAGCACGTGTGTGGAAGCAAGGAGGTTAAGGCTTCCGGCTGACGGGCTTGATATGGAGATGGAGGCGAAGGTACTTGTAGTGCATGCTTCAACAAACGAAGTGGTAGAAACCACGAGAGAGGCAATGGTTGTGGAACAGCCGAAGTGTTTTGCTGTTTCCTTCTACCTTCCGTGCTCATTGCACGCACGCCATTTAGTGCCCTCTGGTCTTTTCAATCTTCCACATCATCTTTTCTCCTTGGTAATTATCATCTTCCTTCAGTTCATTATCCTGTCGAAGACACTTTTTCCGCAGTTTCCGTTTTTTTCTAATTATCTTTCATTGTTTACAGGAAGAGAAACAGCCGAAAGCGGCTACCGCAGCCGCTGTAGGAAGTCTCCCTGCTGGTGCATGCATACGATGTGTTTCTCTCGCGCTCTGCAAAGAAAATGATCTTTTCGCTCTGCGTTGAAGTATTCCTCAAGTGTTACACATCAATTTCTGATGTCGCTCTCTGTGGAACTGCTCCCCTTCCACTTAGAGAGAAAAAGTGAAACACAGAGAGAGAGCTTCAACAATACGATCACCTCCACACGACCTCATAATTTCCAGGCTGTGGTATCTAGGGTCCACATTAGCCACCAGGGTTCAGGATTCACTATTGCTAGTGGTACTCGCACGGATATAGAGATAGAAATAGACAATTCAGCAATGTATTCCTTCAGTTCGAATAGTCGTATATGTGGGCAAAGGGAGACACAGAGAGAGAAAACAAGTCCTTTTTCTTTTGCGCGCACAGGCTGCAGTGTCTATTTTGAGGAAAGAAAGTAACTACTACTATCAGAAGTTGTCCGTCTCTTTCTGGAGGGATATATGAATGTGTTTTTTCATCTTGGGGTATCTTCGCCTTCTTCTAGAATTCAACATTCAAAGTCACCGACCCATTCTCCGTTGGCTTTCTGTCTCTTCTTCTCCCGCGAGGAGCTCTTGTTCGGTGGGGAGTCAGGTACTGAGGTTGTGGGGTGGTGGGTGTATCGTCTCGCAGGTGCTGTGTGGGGAGACGGCAGCGAACTTGGGGTTTGCAGACGTAGTGCGTCTCGTCGCTGACAGAGTGAAGCAGTACTTGAAGGAGCATTTTCATGTGGAGATTCGGGAGCACACAGAGCGCTACTGGAAGCTCTCTCTTGCCTGCAGCAAGTGTATTCGGACTCTCTTTGATGTGGAAGAGAGTGTGGTCGACATGGATGACTTCGTAGTGAAGAAGACGCACTTGCGAATGGAATGCAGCCGCAAACATTTGCAGAATATCTGTGCACCTCTCATTGAGCCCTACCGCAAATTCCTGGTCGATACACTCGCGAGAGCAGGCATTCCAGCTCCTGCTGCAGGGGCAGCAGCAGCAACACCCCACCCTCACCTCACCTCGGTCTATGCTATAGGCACTCTCGTTCGAGTCCCTTGGATGCGCGAGGTCACAGAGGAAGTCCTTGGGGACGGAGAACACTTCCCTCTGCCTGAACACGCTGTTGTTCCAGCGGCTTCCCGCAAACCCTTAGAACGTCTACAGTTCATCACCGAAGAAGGCGGACAAATCGCTGCCTACGGAGGCGCCTACTTCGCCGCAGGAAAATCCTACATCCGCTGCATGATAGATGAAGGACAGGCATACACCGACACAGAACTACTGGTGAGACAACAGCAGTGTGAACTACTACTCACGGACCAAAGAAACGTGCAACACGACTGTCCGCCTCGTGTATCAACCAGAAAGACGAGAGATAGACACGAAAGAGACAAGCAGCGAGACAAGGGGCTGGGCGAGGATATAGGCAAAAGGAAAAAAACATCAGTCCCATACATTCAGATTTAGGCAAGAAGGAATGCTTCTCACGCTTGCTGTGGCCTCTTGAACTGTTACAGTCACTCTGCACATACATATCTCGACATCAGATACATACTTCTATACCTGTAGTCAGATAAGTACTGCATCTTACTACTATGTCTGCAAGCAGATCTACTGTATACTGCCACTTAGGCGTGTAAATAAATAGAGCCAGGTACATTACTCATTATCTTTACACTATACATATGTGTATAGAAACAGGCAGATGTACTGCATATCTGCACATTAGATATGTGTAGAGAGAAGTAGCATTACTACACTTCATCATACTCTATACAGACGTACATAGACGGGTAAATACACTTCATCTCTTTACACTAGACATAATATATAGAGGAGGTTTCTGTATTACATTTTCTTCACAGTATATGTATATATATACCAAAACAGATACCGAAGCTCTGCAGGCGTTAAAGATGTCGATGTGCAGTAGTAGATTGGCCTGAGGGCACTGAAGCGAAGAGATGTACATGTGGCATTTGTCGCTTCTTTCTTTGAAAGAAGACATATACGAAGTGAAAGACATTGACAGCAGCACTGCCACTTGTCACAGGAGGAGACTCCTATGCCAATCGCTAATTTAATGCTCCAGGCAGGATACACTACCTTCCTGTTCCTGCTGCTGCTCTTAATCTTGTGTATATTCCGTCAGGAAATGACTTCTCTGGAGCAGCAGCTGACGCAGATTGAGCATCGTGAGATCGTTCGAAGAGAAACATACGCTAAGGTCCATTCTTATGTTCTCGAGATGCGGCATGCATCCCTGTCTCTCTTCCCCAGTGCGCTGAAGGATCCTGATCGAACAGCAAAGGTCAGGTTCAGAGCATCTCTTTCACTTTCCTTGTCAGAGACGCAAAGAAGCCGGAAATCTCTCTGCTATGCATAGAGGCGTTGTAATGTTGGTAAAGTAGATGTGTCTCCAGCTCACTCTCACAAAAAATAATCTTTCCGGGATGTACGTTCTCTTGATCGCCTTTCTCAACAAGACGCTCTTTGCGTGGTGCACGTACACCAGAATGCTCTCCGCGCGGCGTACGTACACCCGATTGCTCTCTACTCAGTGGACGTAAACTTGATTGCTCTCCACGCTATGTACGTACAGCCAAATGCTATTTACGCGGGGTACGCACACCAGAGTCTGTATTCCTAGCAAGTGGAGGATCTCGCCGTGGGATGGAGTTCTGCATTGCATTTCACATTGAGGGAATTGTCTTCTACCTAAGTAACAAGTGGAAGTTGATCTCAAATGTATGTCTTCAGGTACTACGTGATGCGGAGGCGGCACTGACGTCTCTGAGAGACGCGAGCGAAGAGCAGCTGAAGAAGGTTCTTCAAGAGTTCCGCGGTTACTTCGAAGGACACGAGTCTTGTGTATATCAAAAAGTGGAAGATGGACGCTTGCAGCGGCTGGAGCAGGAGGGGAAAAACGTTATCGTCGGCGCAAAGCGAGCCATGGATCTTGTCATTCGCCACATCGGAGAGGAGAAGGACGCGCAGCTCCCTCCAGATGCACTCGTAGAACGAGCTAAGAGAGACCTTGAGGAATCCAAGCGACTTATTGAAAGTAGGTTGAACACCAGCTAGAGCCTCTTTCTCATATAACACCACTCCCATAACCTGAAACAATCAACTTATATATATATATATATATATACATATATATATACGGATATAAGCAACAGGTATATATATATATATATATATATATATATATATATATGTATATGTATATATATATATATATATATATATATATGTGTATACGTGGAGAGAATGGAAGCGCTGTGTAATAATAGCGAAGCGTGGAGTAGATTCCTTTACAGATATATGTGTAACCCTACAGAGACGTGCATGCGTCTTCTGTAGAAGAAACAGCAGTTCGAAAAGAGCAGGCGAAACTGCATGCCCCGAGCCACGAGCGAGAACACCACCAAACAGACGCTGCGCCACCTGAACATCATACGTATAAATAGTAAGCCGCCCATACACCACCCGCGTTTTGTTTCTCTTCCTCTCCTTCTTCTTCTTCTTCTTCCTCTCTAGCTTGCTGAAGAGAAGGTGTGGCGACTGCGATGTGACTTTGCCTACTCGTACAAGTCTCTTTTTTGTATACGCAGGAAAAGACTTCTCGAGGGTAAGTGTCTATCTTTATTTAAACTCTCAAATGCGTGCAGAACTTTGCATCTGTGCAATCCAAGAAGACGACGGACATCCGTGTTTTTCGATCTTCATGAATAACTGTCTATATATGAACATATATATATATATATATATATATATATATATATATATATATGTATATATCTAGACGCTGATCCCTTATATAAGCTACATAGACAAGCTTAGAAAGAGTTCTTCTGCATTGCTAACACATCAATATAGCCACTCAGTACATCTGTGTATTAGTGTGTTGTACACTATGCATATGTAGATGCATGTACCTATGTATTTATGTAAATATATATATATATATACGTGTATAGAGATGCACGCGTGCAGATATGCACGCAGTGGAGGGGTTATTCGTGCGAGATGGGCGTCCTTGACTTGCAGGCGGTCAGTATGACTTAGGGATATTCACAGCGGACAAGAGTCTGGAATATCTTTCCCACATTACCGACAAGGACCTGCCAGATGCAGCAACACAAGAAAAAGTTGCTGAAATCAAATTAGAAGCTCCACTGCAACTGGCAAAGGCGCAGACGCTGAAGGCGGATCATGACCGGGCAATAGGGCAGAGAACTTCTCTTCTGCAGTCAGCCATTACGCATTGCAACAACGCTCTAAAGTCAGAGTAAGATCTCTCTTAATGGCAGTGATCGTCCAGATCGTACACGTAGAAAGAGTGATAATATACGCAAGAAAGACAAAGAAAGACGTTCAAACGTGCGTCATGCAGCTGACGGAGACATGTACATCTCGGTATACAACATAGAGAGAAAGGAGCAGAGAGGAAAGAAGTGCCCTACTCGAACACCAGCAGCCTTCACATCATTCTACTCATATGAGTCTCCGCAGGTACATATATCTGTCGCTCGTCTATATAAATGCATGTGGATGTACAGATCTCCCTGAGATCTCAACTCTGTTACCCTCTACATATGCAGGAGGGTACTGAAATGCACACCTGTTCACATGTATATATAGTAGTAAACGCTTCACTGCTATCGTTGCTTTGCCTCACGCAATACAGAACGCCTGTCTATACGTATATGTATATATATATATATATATATATATATATATATATATATAATACATATGTATCAAACCAAAATTATATATATATATATATATATATATATATATATATATATATACATACATATATATATATGTATATACGTAGATACAGCGTAGTATTGTGTTGTGGAGCTGCGAAGCTATATAAGTATATACGTAAATACAGCGTAGTATTGTGTTGTGGAGGTGCGGAGCTAAGCAGCCATGCATAGAAAGATACATCTGCGTATACTGATAAACACCCTCGCCTAGACAGATGCGTGTATGGATAGTGAAGAACTAATCAAAGGACAGCTGCGTCGAGTCTAGGGCGCCTCTTACCGCATGTCCATGGGCATGGCTGTACATGTATACCTGCGTAGAGTTGCAAAAGTGCATGTGAAGGAAAATGATGTCCTGGCATCGATATAACCGACTTAGGTACAACAGAAAAAGACATTCATGTATCTTCCACTATTGAAAGAGGCATGGTTGCTTAATGAATGCCAGCGCGCCTGCAACTATATGGTCGTGCGGATCTGCAGCCCGGCGAATGTGGAGGCATATCTTCTACGTGGACGTGCATACATGAAGAACGGGGATCTTATCAACGCAGAGGTAACAGTGTTTTTCTATCGTAATTAGTCTTTGAGTTGACATCTTCTATCGTGGCCTGCTGCTGCTATCAGCTGCTGCAGAAGAGGATCTTGCAAAGACCTTTGTGCGTCGGTGTTGATGGGCCTGGAGAGGTATACCCAAGAAAGAGAATATCCACAGTGTCGTCCCTACGGGAGAACTAGACCTGAACATGCGTCGCCACCACGGGAAAACTCGAGAAAGCTGTGGACGACTCCATATATATATATATATATATATATATATATATATATATATATATATACATATATATATATACATATATATATGTATATATACGTAAAGCCTGCTATTAGCAGAGACGGCTGTACGACGTCCCTGTGCGTATATTTATAATTGTAGCATGCTAGAAGCAGACAGGGTCGCAGGACCTTCGCGATTGTACAGCTGAATATAGCATGATCTGTATTTGTGTGTGTGCGTAGCCGTGTTTTTGTTTCTCTGTGTGCATGCTGGCGCCATGCGTCCTTATCTTTCTGGGGATCGCATGCACTGACACAACACAGACATAACGTCCATTCGCCCATGTGTCATAGTACACTGCTTCGGTTACTTCTGGCAGTTTGCTCATTTCACAGTTGCACATGTGTAGCTAAGTCTATCTCTATCATATATATATATATATATATGTATATATATATGTATAGATGTAGATGCACCGGGGGGAATGCTGCTTACAAGACGTACCTCACATAGTCGTGTCCACCTAATAAAGATGAAATCTGTAAGAAAGGAGAAGAGACAAGATCCCTTCGACCTCCTCTTCTTCCTCTGTAGATGATGTTGCGCATATTGGATCAGCTTCAGGGGCCTGCCCACACTGCTGTATACATGACGTGCAATATGCATGCATGCGCGCAGAAGGACGCCCAGGCTGGACTAGCGCTTCTTCCTGGAAGTCTGCCTCTCCGTGCGGTACGTTGTTGTAGAAAAGAAGGGCAGACTTTTTCTACAATAGACACTCATCATATATATATATATATATATACATATACATACGTAGAATGATACATACAGGAGATGTAGAAAATCGTCTCCGAAGTTTGACAGAGTACATAAACATATTTTTTCAAGTACAGAGACAGAGCCAGTGGAGCATATGTAGTAGAAAGAAGACTGTTTGAGGAGCTATATAGACAGGCTCTGCGCGTGACTTGGACGTATACATTTTACCTATTGTAGTCCATCGTCAACCTGGACGTGCTACACATACTGACATATATTTGTATATATGTATATATATATATATTTGAAAATGTATATACGGAATGTAGACGTGTGGATAGACAGGTGATAGAGTCTCTTTGACATATCCGATGCTTATGCATGCAGAAGACTTGAGTTCTAGTGCCAGGCACACACGTGGGGAGACTACCGTAGAACCTGGCCCTTGCATCTCCAGAGACATACACACATCTGTACAGCGTCCTCTTCTGCTGGACATACCCCCGTCACATCTGCGCGATCTATAGAAATATACGTAGTTGATATATATCGCGGAGCTGACCCCATGAGTGGAATAAAGATCTGTATAGCCAGGGGAAGAATCATGTCTGCAGAGCTCTGCAGGCATGCCCTAGACATTAAAGATTTTTACTGCGCGGACAACGCGTACACATATAGTAGAGAGAGAGCTGCACACGTCTACAGGCAGTTGCTGCTGCACTGCTTCTTTTGGGGGTTCGCGACTACGCCTCTCGTCTCCCTCACCTCCCCACACGAGGATCACACATAATCATCGCCCTGTATGTGGCGTAGAGCAGAGCCTTCTCCAAGCATTCTGTTGCACAGGAGATTCATTGAGATTTCTGCACAAGTGCGGCTAAGAATATCTTTCTTTGAGAGCCTTCGTTAGTCAGTGAAAGGAAAAATAAACCTTTGCATGCATTCCTCTCTGTGGACTGAGGTTGTGAGCGATTCGTCTTCTACGCGATACGATGGCTTGGTAACCTACACTTACCCCACCAGATCACATGTGATGGACGCAGTACAGGGGAGCTACCTACTAATAACAACCACACAGCTGCAAGGCACAAAAGGTAGCCGTTACTGAAGAGTCATAGATTGCTGCGTTTACTGATTCAACTAATGATGGCAGGGTAGCACGCACACACAGACGCAGCCCACCACCGTGTGTCTCTGGTGCACTCGGCAAGATACAGCAATGGCATGCATGCGCGAGACAAATCTCCCAGTCGTACTATTCGATCTGCGTGGATGCTGAAGAGGCGCGCGGACAAGCTGGAAAAAAGGATAATTGATAGTGGACAACAACGCTGTTTCCACAAACGCTACATACTCAATCGACGCCGCGTGGTGGCCTGTGCGCGCAACTGTTGCTCCAGTGCTGTGACTGGCAGCTATGCTAATAGTGATCTTCACAAACACTTTAGGCAGTAGATTTCCTACTTAGTGGTTGCTGTTGCAGCACTCACGTTGCTCTTGGCTGCTGTGCTCATGAAACAAGGCCGTTGCTGCAAAGACGGTGGTGTTCAGCTGCTCGTACGACACTAATGGCATAGTCTGGTAGCTACTCCTGGAGTGCCGCTGCTGGTCCATGGGCTGCTGTCGCTGTTCAAATGCTGTTATGATTCGTGGGAGGCTGAAGTGTTGCTGGCGTCTACGGATGCTACACTGTTAGAATGATACTTTGTTATTATTGGGTTGCTACTCCTTCTCTACATGGAGGAACTATTGCTACAGTGCGCTTGCAGTAGGGCCACTTCGGATATAGTGGTAACTGCTGTTGTCTCACTGGTGCTGCCGAAGACGCGCAGCCGCAGTGTCCGTGAAACTGTGCTGCTGCTGAAACTGCAGTGGCGGCAGTTGGGGTGGTGTTTGTGTGTCCGTGCAGCTCTCGATCGAGATACAGCAGCGCAAGAGGGCACATGCACATTGAGCAGTAGGTGCAGTAGCGTTCATAAATACAAGCGAGCATTTGCAGAACGAGAGCAGCGAGGGGAGAAGAGGGAGCCAGAAAGACTAGTGAGATGGAAAGAAAGAGTAACATGGATTGACGCGAAAAAGAGAAAGAGACGTGAAGATGACAGTGGCCAAGGTGGTGATTAAAGCGTACGAAAACATATGAGGGCGAGGTAGGGTAGAGGAAGGAGGACACGCTCAAAGTAGAGACAGAAGTCACTACAGCTGCAGCACAAAGCACACAGGCGCTACCAACAGCAGCAGTATGTGCCAGAAGCAGCAAGCATGTGCCCCCGCAGCAACAAGCACGTGCCAGCCGCAGCAAGCATGTGCACCAGCAGCCACCGCCTGATGTATCAGTGACTGCAAGAAGAGCAGAAGCAGTCTTCCATATGCTTTATCATAGCAGTAGCGCTAGGACTTGCACAGCTAAACCGTGTCAGAGCAAAGAACAAACTATCGGAAGAGAGGTAAACACAGCAGGAGGAGAGGACGACACTGAAGGAGGAAAAGAATATCACAAGGAGGAAAAAAAGACGTCAAGTGCATGAAGGGCAAAAATGATAGCAGGAAAGAGAGAACACCAGGAGCGGACCCCAAAGGTTCTGCCAACGGATACGGTTGGAATATGAAGACTGAAGACACAAACAAACAGCGGAGGCAGAAGAGGAAGTGAATAGTGTTGAGAGGCGATGACGACCTAACAACAAAAGAGACCATATCCCCATAAGAAGTTTTGCTTAGAATAAGCGCCATGTACGTGGCTGCATATCTACATATGGACTTCTCAGGCAAGATACTGCAGTAGCAGCAGCATGGAGGAGAAGGCGCTTGACGTTTGTGAATCCATCCACTTGGCAGTAGGGAACAACTGGCTGAGGGGAAGATTTTGGACGTACGCTTTCGTACAACAGCCGTGTATATGTGTGGTGTGCATTCGAGGCGTGAGGCCTGTCAGGAAACAGATAGAGGCTGTTAGTACTTTCGTCTCCCAGGGGGGGACAAAATGCCCTCACTGGTGTGCATGGTTTGCTAGGTATACGAAGAAAGGCATGATAGACGACTGTGTGTGTGTGTGTGTGTGTGTGTGTGTGTGTGTAAATTTACAGACAGGCAAACACATACCTAAGAATGCACGTATATGTGTAGGCTACTCTTAGATGAGCGCGCTCATTCGGGGCAGCGGCATTAACCTGTTCGTGTGGCAGAAGCACTCAGGTTTTCACTTCGTGGAGGACTACGGGCAAGCGAAAACGCACTGTAGAAATAAGCACATAGGCAAATTCAGTATACATGTATACATCTATACGTAGCTGTGCGCATTCATACGTAAGTAAAGACGTTTGTGTATACGTGAGTGTGGAAATTGGCATATGTGGATGTGTGTGCACCAGTGAGCGGCCTGCACAGAATGTGTCCCAACTTCGTGCACGTGAATTTACACAAGTTGTAATTCACATGTGTAAATCCTTTCTGTAGTTGCAGAAACAATTGTAGTCGTGTGCTTGCCAGTCCTGGAGTTGAAGAGACGCAGCTTTTGCAGAGGTTGCGTGCATTGACGGAGATAAGAGTCTTTCGAGTTTAAGCAGCTTCTACACTAAAAGCCGTTTAACTGCTGGAGCATGAGGTCATCAGCAGGAGAAAACGTGTAGGTCCAGGAAAGTCACCCTCCACGAACCTACAGCGAAGGCTTCCGTGAAAGACGTTTTATTTTTGCTCCACACAGAACACATGTCACTGTGTATTTCCATTGATACAAGACGAGCATAATGACACAAATCAGTTCTACAGCCGTACAGTCAGTTGATGACTCTAGCTATAGTGTAGGAGTGGAGGTCGTAAAAGAGAGGAAGCGATATCTACCCCTGGCCGCTGGAGTTTTTGCCGCGCAAGCAACACACACGTAGCACGTGATAACTACAACTGATTACCTTCTTGTTCCAGCCGCCTACCTAGAGATGGACTGACACAACTTTATCCTTACATGTGCACCGAATAGCAAAATAGGATGACAGATTTGCAGAAAGCGACAAAGAGGCCGCTCTCTAAGTGAGCCGCATAAACATATATATATATATATATATATAAATCCAGTAAGGTATAATCATTGGTCGATTACAGCAGGTTTTGTTTACAGTGGCGCGTGGTGCTTCACAGCACTGTTCAGAGCTCCTCAACTATCCGGTCAGCGACGTAGTCCACAGTTGGCACCTTCCCGGTAGTCCGGTGGTGAACCGTAACGCAGTTTCCAAGTGCTTCTAAATGGTGCACAGCGAGCAGCAATTCGTAGTCTTCAGAACTCTCGAATGCTTCCACAACCAAATTATCTGCCAGCAGCGTATGATGAGGCCGAAAGAAGACTGACACGCTGAAGTGCTACTGTGCAGTTCTCCCTCAAAAAGTACAACCGTTGTGGCGTTGACGATAGCCACAGTTTTACGAGCTTGCAGCAGGAGCAGTCACTTCCAACAAACTGCATACCATGCTTACTCAAACTTTGTCGAGAACACTTTGACAAGAGGGCGAATTATTGACGCAGTGTCGACAGTTGCCGCTCTACGAAGCACCGCTCAGGAAACTGCAAGGGTTTCCCAGTAATCCGAGGCTGTACTTGTTGAAAGAAGTGGTCGACTATCACCATCTCTGGCGACGGGGCGCATCACACTTCACAAAGATCTATTCCTTCCCCTCTCCAGGTGATACGCACAACGTCATATATTAAACGCAGCCATACAAGTTCAGGGAGAAAAGTTACGATTCGCGCCCATCTAACTGAATACAACAGACTACACTCATGATGGAGTGTTCTCTCTTTTTCGTGTTGCTGTGCCAAATCTGTTCGCAAACAGGATCGCAGTCTAGGGGATAAATGTACCACTATTTATTTCGTTGGCTACTTCGGACACTCTGACCTGTACTAGCGGTGACTCCGCACTGTGTAACTGAGTGCCGTTATCTTTTTCGAAGTCCAAGTCAACATTAGTGTACAAATTACCATTTCTTTCTTTCGGATTGCCTTGGCAACTTCGGGTTCTCTTGCGTAGGACTCCTTCATAAGAAGAGGAACTCAAGCTCTCACACTTTCGGAGATTCAGGACAAATGTCCACAAATGAATTGTACTGTTATAAGGGACTCGGGTAAAGGAAATGTGACAAATATTTGCGCTATTTTCACATGCTCAACGTTTGAATATTAAGTTTCGTGTACTTTTCGCAAATCCGCCATATACTGGCTTGCCGCTGGCGTCTTCACAATTCACCACCTTCGCTGTCCTCTCTCAAAAACTTTGAAAGACTGTTTTCTTTACGCGAGTGTGAAGCTGTAGCCGGGCTACTGCGAATTCAAGAGAATCATATCAATTCTTTATATATTCTGTCGCTGAGGACCTCCACCCGTCCACCAACTGCAATTTCTCAATAAGAATTGTCGTCACCAAGGTAGGATCTGCTTCTAGTGACGCATTTACCTCCTCACAGTGTACACTGACGCACTCCTACTCTGGTGCAGCTCGAGGGTGCGTCCACATGACGTTATTATCTGTGAAACCAAGGTTTCACTTCCAAGTATGTCTGCTAGCCTCCGTTTTGAAGAATTCCTCATGTCAATTTCTGTAAGTGCATGTAGTCCTTCCAGCCTTTTGTGCGAGGATGCTGGCACTCTACAGCATGCAATTGTATGGGCGGCTGCACTATGTATCTCCACGTCTGTGCACGTGCCGAAGATTAAATCTCAACCTCTGAATGTGCGATACACAAACTTTCCGTGCATGTATACGGGAAAGCTGCGTGCTTGGCTGCCCAAGGCACCCTTGGCAAAATAAGCGCCTCTGACTTTAGTGTGAGAGGGTTTTTCCCATTGTAAACTTTTGAGCGACTTATGCAGCACTTAGAGCAAGCGTGGCACATTTGTTGCACCGTACTTGGCACTCCTGACGGTGCGTTGATAAGTGAATTGTCGATGTGTTGCCCTGACGTCAGAAAACAGACAAATTGGGACTATCGTTACTCGACTGCTAACTCAAGACTTTTAATTCCGTGCAACAGTGACCCTCTGCAGCGGAGCGAAATCCTTACAAATATCATCCAACTTGTTTAACAAAAATCCGAAATTCAAGACTAGATAACTTTTGTGAGCCTTTTACCGTAAACTTCTTCCTTCTCCCAGCATCACCTTCCTTATGTTTCTTTCCTGCGAACTTTTAGTTCAGCATCTCACTGTATAGGCTTTGACTGCCTCTGAGTACTCACAGACCCCCACCGTGCCGGCGTAGATAACAGAAACCGTTTATCCTTTCGTACACTCACAAAACTGTACTAGACGGGAGCCAGACTGCTTTTACAGGCACAGATTGCCTGGACTGTGCCGACTCTGCTCAACGGTTTATTCTGTGCCAAATTTTCACGCTTCCACACTTTTTGCATACCCACTAGTTTTCTCGCATGAAATCTGCCTTCATTTAATACACACTAATGCTCTGCTACCTTCTGCAGAACATGAATTCAGCTGGACCAATCCTTGCATATTTTCGATAAGCGTTAGAATGTCACATGAGGTGCTGCCTGGACATTCCAGATGTAGGCACGGGTAGAAGTAGTAGAAGTATGTGTTGACTGTGTCAGCATACCCAATCCTACCATACACCTTTGTTTCATACCAGAAGTTCTTTGTGTCCTCGTCCCAGTCATCAACGTCGGTTATTTCAACGTAAACAGATATACATACAACGTGGCGGCAATATGACTCCTGGATATGCATACATAGATTACTCCCATAATGCCTCCGTCTTTACGGTTATGACACTCCTGCTTCCGCCAACGGAAAGGTTTAGGTTACAAGAGTAGCACTTTGAAATGTGTTCCCTCTCTCTCTGCCGGTTTTTTGCGTCACCTTCGCCTTATAGAAAAGCTTGTGACAGTCCTTTCAACATCGCTAAGTAGACCCGCCCATCCGGTTCCTCTGGATATGCACACTCCAGCATCACTATTTCATACGAATGTGCATATTTCCACATGTGGATACGGCGACCTCTCAGGGTCATCGGCTATAAGCGGATTTTCTACTGCCTCCGTCCACCGTGTAGGCAACGTGCCACTATGAGTGAAGTCAGTCAACCTTTCGAAACATAAAAAAAGCCATATGATGATGCATTCTGTCCTTCAATAATCGTAGACTACACAGAGACGGTGAAGACGTACACTCGTAAGAGGATTATTGTTTATGTCCGTCCAGAGAGCTGCCATTTCCACGGCTTGACGCAGCGAGCTAGCTAGGGCGTTGCAGGCGTGTGAGGTGCATCCAGATGGAAAATGACTGCGTATGATTATAAAAATTCCAATATGGTAGCCCTTCGCGCTAGATCTCCATTACTGCCTACGCATAGATATATACGCGAAGATGAACGGGGGAAATACGTACCTTCCCGCGTATCCGTCTGAATGTCAAAATAAGAAACAAGTGTACACGAGTAAACGTCTTGACGAGGTCCACATTTCACCTTCATCCGGCGCATATATATATATATATATATATATATACATACACAGAGTGCGAGATTCCGAGGGGACCTCTGATCAGGGTCAGTGCGTACCTGATATAAATAAGATGCGGCGTAGCCATTGAAAAATTGAAAGACACTGACGTACACCTTCGCGTCCATGTGGAGACATGGTCAGTTATTTGCGTGAAGAGCACACATATGCCTAAGTCAGTAACATATCGCTATATTGTGACAGATGATTTGTTCGTCCGCAGAACTACCTGCAGACATAATCGATGGCTATTTTAACGAATGTTTTTTGTTATAAAAAGGCCGAAATGGTTATACGTACTGCAAACGTGTGCGGTTGGGTGGAAGGTGTGCGAGTACTTTTCACCTCCAACGGTACAGCTTTTCAATGCAGTTCCTATACACTCATCATCTATATATATATATATATATATATATATATATATATATATATATATATATATATATATATATATATGCAGATATATATACAGATATGTATACGTGTATGCAGACATGCTGATACATAAAAATGACAAAAGTCTCCGTATACTGACTAAACAAATGGTTCCAGATATCCGATAAACGTGTGCAGCGACAGATAAGCCCGGGGCATCGCAGACCAGCGCAGTCATCGTTTTTGCCACGTTGCAAGCAGCTGCAGTTGATTCTCCCTGTGTTCACCTTCTCCGTTCTTTTTCATTCCTTCACTTGTCCTCTTGATACCATTCCGGCTACTATGGCCACGGCGAGTCGTACTGTCGCATTATATAAAAACACCTGCGACTGCTGCTCTTGCTGCTGCTGCGGTTCTCGTGCTGCTGCGGTTCTCGTGCTGCTTCGGTTCTCCTGCTGTTAAAAATGGTTACAATTCTTCTTTGGCTTCACTGGATCTGCATTTGACATGACCGCTCTTCTGCTGTCAATGCTGTTACCTCTCCTCATGTCAATGTTGCGCTCTTCTCTCTTCCTTGCCGCTGGCTCTGCTGCTGCTGCAGCACCCACGTAGAGCCATAACCCCCTAATACACGTCTGGAAACCTGCGTCAGCAGCAGCACATCACCCCCCCCCCAGCAGATGCCACGGAAACATAGAAGAATTGTTATCCACATAAATGCATATATATATATATATATATATATATATATATATATATATATACGTGAGAGGTATATGTAAGTCTCAAGGAAAGGAAAAGACAGAGTGACAGCAATATCACTCAAAGACAGCCGCTGATGGAGGCCTGTCGAAGACCTGACTGCTGCATACCTTGCCAAAACAGCAGCAGCAGAATAGGCAGCAACAGGATAGGCGACAGCAGCAGTAGCCTAACGATTGCAGCATCATGACACAAGCAGAGCAGCATCAGCATGGTTCAAGAATACCAGAAAACAGCAGCACAGCAGCACCAGCGTAGCACCAACAGTGCACCAGCAGCGGCAGAGCACAAGCAGAAGCACATCAGCAGCGGCAAAGCAGAAGCAGCAGCACAGCAGCAGCAAAGAGTATTCACACACGCTTTTACATACGGTTTGTCAAAGGAGCTAGTGGTGTCTCTGCACAAGTCCGCGCCGCCATTGCTGCGTCTGCTGCTGTTGGAGCTGAGCAGCACGAGAGTTGCTGCTGCGTCTTTTAAACGCTGGACTTCCTGCTGAAGTGCCTGTTTTTCAACCTTTTCTCGTTCGAGGGCCGCGCTACTTGCCTCCGCCTGCCGCTGGAGCGCCTGCAACAGCAGAAGCAGCAGCAGCGGCTTCACACGCACGTGTTACCAGCAGCCGTTAGCACCAGGAGCAACTAAACACAGCAGTAACATCAGGAGGCTTGGACGACAGCAACAGCAGTACGACGATAGCAGCAACAGCGAAGCACAGCAGAGGAGGAATATAAAAAGAGACGGCACCTTCGTAGCGGCACAAAAGCAGCATGGCAGCCCAGCAGCAGCATCAGCCATATACATAAATATATATACATATATATACATTTATATTTGTACACGTATACACAGGCCGACATACGGTCCGCAACATCGATAACAAATAGCAGCAGCAGCATCAGTGTAATCCGACACTGGTAGAGATCTCCACATAGCAGGAGAGAGATCGTCCATTATCCGTCGGCGCTGAATGTATAATGCAAACTAGGCACACCGCATGTATATTCATTCAATAAAATATTCTATCTGCATGTATCTCTAGGTACAAACACATATGTGCCTCTGTCTGCTGTCCCGTGACGCAAGTGAAGAAAAGGACTTTTGTTCAAATGAAGCCACGAACCTCTAGCGCGTCTCCTTCCTTCTGATCAATGCGCAACACATGCCCGGCTGTACGCATACGTGATAAAATATTCACACACACTGAAAAAGAGACACAGACACAGAGAGAGAGAGAAAGAAAAAAAGAAAAAAAAAATGTAGACATACTACTCACATATATATATATACACACACACACATCTACATAGACAGAGAGACATAAATACACAGATACACATATATACACATATCTGTATGTGTACAGATAGTGAAAGCTGCTCTATCACAATACAATCGATATGGACACACCTCACTAGCAAACGCATGTGTATAGACACACTTCAATACAAACGAAGACGACCGCCACCGAGAAGACGGGAGAAAACAAGGGTTTGGCCTGCGTGTACACAGGTGAGTATAGAGAAAGACATGACACAGACACATACATACACAGGGGTCCACGCGTATACTCGTAGACGTAGAGGAGAAGGAGGATGTAAAATTTTCAACGACAGAAGATACTCAAGGACAGAAGAAATTCGATAAACACACAGAACGACTCACACACACATGTACATATAACCCACACATGCCTAATCATATATATATATATATATATATATATATATATATATATATATATATATATATATATATATATTATTTACATATGTACATATACACTATCCACATACATATGGGTAAATGAGGAATGTCTCTATCGCTTATTAAAAAGGAGAAGTATGAAGAAGGAAATCACCTGCAGTCGCTCGTGCTGCGCCTTGACCGCACGCGCCAAGAGCACTTTATCACTCTGCAACAACTCCAGCTTCCTCTCGAGGACTTCCTCTGTATTCGCAGCAGCAGTATCAAACAAAGAAGAATCTCAATATGCAGACCAAAACGAAACGCCTAGGCGCAAGCTACTGTCACACACGTGTGCAGTAGGCCATTCAAGCGTCTGAGGCAGAACGAAGATTCCACGAAATCACATATATATATATATATATATATATTCATATTGTATATTAATACTTATACAGATTTACACATACATGTGTGTGTATATATATATATATATATACATATTGCTTACATACATATTTATATATGTATATATATATATATATATTATACTGCAGATGTACATGTATACAAATGTTTGTATTCATATTAATATTTTTCCTGCAGTGTAGCACTACTCCTTGTGCAAGAGAGCAGCAGGTCCTTTTTGCCGCGATAATACAGCAGCAAATCAGCAATAAAATACCGACGAGACAATCCTTCTCACACGTGCACATGACATCTTATATGCATATCAATGATGGTACAGAGATCCAAAGCCCGCTGCTGCAACGCTACCCGCGCTGCTGCACCCATCCGTGGTCGATCTATCACTACTACTACGTTGTCTTCCAAGAACAATAAAAGCTACTTTTTCTCCTGCTGTTGCTTTCCTGGCTACTGCTGCTGTCTCCCGCGCCCTGTTCCTAATCCTGCTGCTAGTCACGCCCATATCACAGCTGGGCTGCGGCACCTGCGGCCGCTAAACCGCACCTCCTGCTGCATCTTCTGTCTTCATGTAAAAGCTGCCTCTCTCCTCCTCTTCTAAGCTCTCGCTGCTGCTCTGCATGTGCTTGGCGACTTTCCTCACTATAAGCCTTGCTGCTGCTGTTGTCTTCCTCACTGCCTTTCTCTT